>PVJX010027230.1:0-25031 GCA_004027295.1 Dolichotis patagonum | reverse complement strand
TTGCCCTAATTCACTTGTCCACAGTTGACCTTGACCCGGTAACATTTCCTCCTGATCACAGCCCACCCTTCTCCCATCACCTCACAAGTGTGGAGAGTTTACTTCCCGGTCACCTCTGTTGCCTGATGCCAAATAACTGTTCTCTCCCATTTCTAGTAACTCACTGTAAAAGTCTCTATTTGTCAAGCAAAGACTAGCGGTGGGCAGGGGGAGACAAGGCAAAAAGACACTTTTGGATTTCTCCATCCGAGGGGTTCTGTGATTCGTTATGTTTTCTAGACAGCAGCACATGCAGTTCCAGCAAAGGAAGGGGAGCAAAAATGCCTCCTAGACCACATTTGGAGTCCCCTGGCTTTGCCTTTCCTTCCCTCCATCTGCCACAGGCCAATTGGCTTTCAGCTGCTGTTCCTGTTTTTAGTATACATACTCCCCAAGCCACCCTCAGCTGCTACAGTGCAACTGGGGGACTGATGAGACACAGACAGGAAGACATCCAGCTACCACAGCTGTGGCTCCATCACCAGGACCCAGAGCTTCTGCAGACTTTTTGCAAGTCTCTCCATCAAGAAACTTGGATCTTTCGCTTTCTTCATAGTGGGTTGTCCCACTCCCAATCACAGTCCTTTCCTGAGAAGTCAGACTCTTCCCCAGGGAAAATATGAGTGTGAGTATCCTCAGAAGGCAGAGAGGAGACTGGGAAAAATCCTGGGGCCTCAGACAAACAGACATGGAAAGACAAAAAAGCTATATAACACTGGTACAAATATCTTGCCTCAGAAGCCAGGATGATACAGCGAGTAGCCAGAGATTGCCAAATAGTGTGAATCGAGTTGGAGAAATACTTGGGATGGACAGTGTCCTGGATTCAAGAAGGCATCACTGGGGCTGGGGATTTAGCTCAGTGGCTTAAGCGCCTGCCTGGCAAGTGCAAGGTCTTGAGTTCGATCCCCAGTACCAAAAAAAAAAAAAAAAGAAGTCATCACTCATGGAGCAGCCACAGGAAATCCTATGCCTTAGAGACAATTTCATGCTGTGAGAGGGAGGGACACAGATTTGCAGTGGGCATAGATGTTACCTGTGTGTTGTCTGTTGGTTGGTTTTGAACCTCTGAGAGAAGTACCCAGCTGCTGCCCTACCCCAAGATTTGAGAGGTTTTTTTTTTTTTTTTTTTTTTTTTTTATCGGTACCAGGGATCGAACTCATGACTGCCTGCTTGCAAGGCAGGCGCTTATGCCACTGAGCTAAATCCCCAGCCCCCCAAGATTTGAGAGGTAGGATGGGTGAAAGAATAAGCAGGTAGCTACACATGGTTTTTTAGCACATTTCTGAGTTCTAAAATAACTAGAAGGATTCTTGCTTTGGCTTCTAGTGGAATGACTAGAGTTTAGGATACCTGGCAGTATCCCAGTTTATAGAAAGCCCTGGGGCCAGGGTTGATTTTGTGCTAAATGAGTGAGAAAGCAAAGCTGATTCTCACATTCACTTTATAAATCAGAAGTATGATTTATTAGAGGCTTTTTGTAACCAGGCTCCAGAAATTATATTATATAAAACTCTCAATAGGGGCTGGGGATTTAGCTCAGCGGCATAAGCACCTGCCTTGCAAGCACATGGTCGTGAGTTCAATCCTCTGTACTGATAAAAACAAAACAAAACAAAACGAAACAAAAAAACCTCTCAATAAATGATCTATCAACAAATACCACAGGCCTAGTCTATGCCACACCCCAAAAGGAATCACCTGCTAGAGATGCTCAATGGCAGTGACACGGGCCAGCCCTTCTCCCTGCAGCTTCTGAAACTAATTGCCTGTTACCTGCCGGTAAGTGGCATATGCAGTGGTGGAAGCTGCTCTTGATCTGCAGAGCAGGGGAGAGGAAGAGGCCCTCACAGCAAGGCAGACCCCGCAGGCTTCTTCCCTGCCTGTAGGATTCCGAAGGACTGAGGCAAACCGCAGGAAGTAGTCCAGCTAAGAAGCTTCGGGCTGTATTCCCCGGGGAGAGAGAAGTTGCTAGAGAGGATTTTTATGTTTACAGCCCTCATTCCCACTGCAGGGGAGGGGGGGTGACAGACATCGAGAAAAAGTTCGGATCAGGAAAGAAGCATTCAACTAGACGTGTATTTTATACTTTCTGCTTTTTAATATTCATTCTCTATAGTAGCCTCAAGAAATATTACTGAAAAACTCTAGAGGGCATGAGTTAAGATTGTAGTGATTCTTAATATCAACTGTGTTTCTACTGTTTTTCCTCCTAAGGTTCCCTTCCACTAGGTGGAATTTTAAATTTGAACAATGGTTCAAAGGCTAAGAGACAAACTGCTCATTACTGGAAAGAGTACCAGGAATCCTAGGAAGTGGACCTCACGCCCCACTGGAACACTACACCTCATAGTAAGGGCCTCTTTCATAGTCACGGGAAGGTTGGATCAGCATTTCTTTTCATTCCCATCTTCTTTCAGGAACTGCTGGGATAAAAGAGAGCCTCGGCAAATAAAAAATTCACAAACAGGACAAGAATAAAATATTTAGGGCAAGAGATCAGAAATCCTTTGGTTAGTGAACTGAATAACTCTACTAAAAAAAAAGTATAAGGAAATAAATGTCTATCAAAGTCCCCATCACAGCAGGTATTAGTCTTTAGATCCCACTCACACAGGTTCTAAGCATGGTTGTCCTGAATAGTAAGTTGAAGAGACTTACATTAATGCGGTGATCAAATGGAAAAGTTTTGTAATTGTTAACTTCATTCCCAGTAGTAATTATAGATTTGTTCTGGGGTGCATCCCACCAAAATTGTTAAATGACCTAGACCCTCAAACTTCTCATCCCAAATTCTAGTCAGTGTCAGATGGGAGGACTGAAAATTAGGTTCCTCAGATAAGAGGAATTTTTGAAGGTCAGTTTTGAAGGAGCAATTCAAGCTTTCCATCTTTAGTTCTTTTTCCCAAATACAATTGATGGCTTCTGAAAGGGAAGGTTTACAGCAACATAGTCGAGTACTGTACTAAAATCTCTATTCCCTATTCATGGATAGTCTCTGAGTACTTATCAAAAGCACTTTAAACATCTGGCTTTCACATGGCAGTCAAAATTTTTTTTCCAGGCTGAGGATATAGCTCAGTGGTATGGTGTTTGCCTAGCATGAGGTAAGGCTTGAGAGTTCTATCTTTGGCGCTGCAAAGATAGAACAAAAAGAAAAATCCAGACCCAGTGCTATGGCTAATTTGATCAAGAAAACTCCTTCCAGAACTGTTGAAAATGGTTAAATACTAAAACTATGGCTTTGTTTCTAATCACACAGCATCTGATTTATTTAGGTGATAACCTTATCTTGGCATCAAGCAGGCTTTTGTCCAAGACCTGTCAATGAGCATGGCTTAAGAAATATTCTATGCCCAAGCAATGCAGGCTAAATATAACTCTGTGAGCTATTTTTGCTTTACTCATCCACAGAATGCATTTGTATGTCAACAAGAACTTTGCGCCTTGTGAGTTTTCACTCCTGCTTACTCCTTCCTGAAAATAAGAGTTGTTTGATATAATCCAGGGAAGTCAAGAGGGTTGGTGTAAGACATAGCAACAAAACTATGCTGGTGGAACAAAGCTTCGTGACTGCCAAATGTCCAGAAAAAAACAAAATAAAAGAACCCAACATTCACAGGTAGGATATTTTAAAAACAGAATCTCCTGTTATACAAATGCAATTTTTATCACAGTATATGATTTATATACAGAATGCACTTTTATATTAACAATAATTCAACACTTATATTTGTATTACTTTTCTAAGACCACTAACTCATTAATTTTCACAGCTTTATGAAGTGTTCCAATTTCACATTTGAAAAAACTAAAACAGCGATGAAACAACTTGCCCAAGGTCCCAGCCAGCATACAAAAATCTAGGTAGCCCATGCTCTAACCATTACACAATCTGCTCTATGCAACAATAAAGATGAGTTTTAGAAATTTCCTACACAGCTTTATCCCTCTATCAAATATGCCTGTTTACATTCTCTAAATTAAGCAGACACATGTCCCATAGTTGATCTTAATGTGAAACCAAGGAGCAACAGGAACTTTAGTCTCTTCCAAAACATACAGCTCTCTTTTAACACACCAAATGTTATCCCCTTTTGAATATAAAAATGCATTGCAATAACTGGTAAGCATAATTACTTTCTAGCAATAGGAAATGTTTGTAGAATTAGGGCCCTGGATACCTTCAACTCAAACAGTCACTACTCAGTGGACCTTTGGTAGCTATCGCACAATTTAGGTACCTAATCTCTGAAAAACTCAATTTAACAAGACCCTGATTTAAAAATGTCTTATTTTATATGTATATTATGGTGATAAAGCATAAAATAAGTTTCTCATGCTTAAGAAACCACTAACAGATTTACAGAAACAATGCAATGATTTACTCTGCTGTGCATAAGTTCACATAATTGGAACTTTGGCTAAGGCCAAGGCATCATTCATATGCTTTGGCTTAAAGACCAAAACCTTTTCTTTAAGCTTTGTCTCCCAATTTCTCCCATCTCTTACACACTCTATTTACTTATAAATTGGTACTATCTTTTAAAGTACTGACAACTACATTTTAAAACACCACTGTCCAATTGGTTTGCTTCTAAAATAGAGAATAAAAACTTTAAATATGGAACATTTTGCTTTAGTCAAGGTTTCCTTAAAAGCAGTAATTTTAGTAAAATGAGTTGGCTGATCTCACCTAAATATTACCATGACTGAAACACTGATGTCATTACTTAGGTGACAAAAGCAATCAGGAAGTTTTGCTAAATGAAATTTACCCAGCTCTCCTTGGCTTCCTTACCTGTTTTGACACACACAATTTCACTTTCCCCAATGCATTTACTGTCTACAACTATCTCAGTAAAGGAATAAAAGTGGAAAATTTCAATCCTGACAGCTAGTGGAATGCAGAGGGGGACCTGACCCTTTGGTCAGTTTCTTTACATGCCCTGTTTTCAACAAGCTCCAAGTAAGCTACTATCTAAACAATGTTTCTTCAAATCTAAAAGATTATTTATGGTATATAGCTTAACGTGACACAGAAGTTTGGTGAAAACATTTTTGTGAGAAGGGCTTCAAAAGTTGGTATTTAATTTTTTTAAACAAAAATCATCAGATTGGGCTGTAGGAAATCAAACTGGCCTAAACTGGGTCTAGGAAAGGCAGCTACAGTAGCAGGTTTCAAGAAGTTAGCAATCACTGATACTAGTCTTTGATGGGGTAAAACCCTAAACATCTCTCTCTTGATATGTAGTAAAGTCAGCAAAGTCCTGAGTTTGTGTTTGACTTAATATTAAGAATCACACCTTCAATTTTCTAACCCAGGCTTTAGTTTTCCTCCTCCCACTTCCCTCCAAACCCAGGCAGGTGATTATAGACAAGGAGGCAATGAAGTTGCTTCAAAATATTTAATACGTGTTGGACACGTAAAGTTACATTTTTATACAAAAATCAATACAACGAAGGAGAAAATACTGTACAAAACCTTATCAGCTCCCCCAACCTTTATACAACAAAGACTGGAGTCACCATATCTACAAAACCATAAGGTCTTTCCACTTAGGGCTTCTGTCTGTAAACTTTGTTTCATTAAACACTTTTTAAAAGCACTGTTTAGTAGTTCTGAGCTACAGCTTTTAAAAATAAAACTTTTCTCTATAAACTCCATATTTCCAAGCTTGATCTCTTCTGTGAAGTTCATCAAGCTTTTTTCCCCTGTGGGGAGGTCAGGGTCCCTTAATACTCCCCTTTCCCAGAGTAATCATAGGGCATAAACGTTTCTTCTGTGCTAGAGAACGATGGAGAGAGAGAAATAATACAAGTCTCTACTGCAGACTAAATCCCCCGAGTCTGAGGAAATCCTGGGAGGAAACGCCACAGGCCCGACGCGGCTCTAGCTTTCATTTGAGGGGTGTGTGTAAAGTCCCTCCCTCCCCGAAGAACGAAAGGGGAACTCCCCGGCCTCCAACCTTTCTGCCACTTCCTTTTTTGCGCGGTCGGCGAAGGAAAGTCCCTGTCTGCCCCCGAAGTCTTAAGCCCGGGGAAAGGGTGGTGCATTCCAGAAGGACAAAACAAGTCTCAATTCAACAGGACAAACTTACAGAAGCACAGACACACACAAACACAAAAGTTAACGATCGTCCTCTTTCTATAAGCCTCCAACTGCGGTCTCAAGCGGAGGCTCGAAAGCCAGAGGGCATAGCGGGGGCTGGCTAGCTCGGGGGCAGTGGATGCTGCCCGGCAGCAACTGATCTCCCCAACGCGCACGGCGCCAGCGGTCTCTGTCTCTGGGGCGTCCTCGCAGCCGGGAGAGGGCCGGCCCTCACTTCGGGGACGCCCGCTGCTCAACCTCCGCCCGCACGGGGCCGTGGCCTCAGAAGGCCACGATGGCTGTGCTCCAGGGGTTAATGTCTCTCAGCACCGGCTTATCGCAGCAGATCTGCCCGGGCTCAGCGGCTTCCGGACCGCTCTCCTCTCCCTCCTCCTCTTCCCGGCCGCCCCCAGGGCTTTTCCGCAAGAGTCCAGAGAAGCTGGAACCGAAGATATTGATGAGGTTCGCCACGTTCCCGGTCTCCATCTCCTCCTCTCCGTCCTCCTCTCCTCCGTCCCGGCGTGGCTTCTTCAGCGGGGTCGAGCAGGGCGCTGCGCAGCCCGCATGGCCCCTGCCCGCCCCCGCCGCGCCGCGCTTCCTGGGGCACAGGGCGGGCGGCGCGGAGGGCTCTTCCTCGGCGGGCTGTGGCACGCAGCGGCCGTCGGCACGGGGGATCCGGCCGCGCTGGCCCTCCCTGGCCGGGAGGCAGCCCGCCAAAGGCCCCTCAGGGGATACGTCCGAGACACCCACAGGCGCTGCAACGCGTGGTCCCACCACGCGGCCCCAGGCAGCTTCCGCCGTGTCCTCTCGGCGCCGAAAAGAGTCTCCGGCTCCGGTCACTGTGGCCGCGGGGTCCGAGTCCCCCGCCTGCGACGCGTCGGTGGCCGCGGGGCGCTCCGGCTGTGGCTCGGTGTCCGGCCAGGCGGCGCGGGCGGTCGGCGGAGGCGCCTCTCCCCAGCCCGCTGGTGGCTGGGCCGCCGGCTCCCCGGACTGCGGCATTGGGGTCCCCGCCGTACCCGCCAGGTAGAGGCCGGGGCACGGGTCACTCAGGTAGACCTGGCGGGCGCTGCGCAGCACCAGCGAGACCAGGAGGTTTTTGTGCAGCTTGATGCCGCCACGCTGGACTCGCGAGTTGTAGATTTTGCCGAGGGAGATGCTGACAATGCGGTGAGCCTCCAGCTTGAACTCCATCCTGCCTCCTTTTGCCCGGGCTGGCGCCGGGGTGACGCGGGCGAGCCCCGGCAAACGTTCGGAAGCCCGGAAGAGAACTGAGAGCGCAGATAAATCCGCCGCGGGGAACACCTTCGACTGCAGAGGGCTTCGAAAGAGAAACGACTCAGTGACGTGCGCTGCCCTCTGACCCTCTCACTCACAACTACCGCCCAGTTTCGAGTCCAGTCGCTAAACTGAGGGCAGTGGGGCGGCCCTGCGCTTTATATAGGAGCCTTGAACGCCAATCACGAAGCGCCGCCAACCGTTCCGGCCTGACCGCCGCGCCCTCGTGCGCCGCGCGCAGCCAATCAGAGGTCGAGGAGGGGCGCCGGGGCCTGTTCGAAAGTTAGTCCCGCGGAGCAGGCTCTTAAAGGGGGCGACCATTGGTTTGGGGGTCGAGGGCGATCCTGAGGAGTCAGGCGCGCAGTCTGGTTTGTGTGTCAAGAGTCTGGTTCCTTTGCTCTTGCCAGAACCAAAGCGAAAGGAACTATTTGAACTTTGTATTCGACGTGGTTATGGACTCTGCTCTCTCTGCAATAAAGTTCTGATCCTTGCTTGGGCAAGCCCGCCCCGCCTCCATTTCCAAATGCGCACACCAGAAACGCCAGACCAAAGGTGGTAGAAATGGAGTTGGTGGCGCTGCCCAACAGAGAATAGATACTCCCAGGTGAACAAACAGTAATTCTATAAGGTATTTGGAAGATAATTAACCTTGGGTGAACCCCCCTGTCCGCTAGTCAGGCACATTCTTAGCATCTGACAATTCCTACCACAAAAGAAAAGAAGATTCTAGAACTTGTTTCTGGCTTCTTACCAAGGAACTGTGTCTATGTACAAAGTTATTGATTCTCATTTTGTTCTCTAGATTCTAGAACAAATCCACTTGCCATGTAGATTAAATGGAACTTCCTCCACAGTAATTTTTCTTCATCACAAAAATTGACTACTTTTGGGAAAATCTAGAGAGTTCTAAAAATACAAATAAGAGAAGTCCTGTGGTTCCATAATGATATCACAGTTTTCTTTTTGTGGGGAGGTAAAATGTAGAGAAAGGTTGTTCTCTAATTTTCTGGTCAATCAACAATGAGGTTCCTCTGTTGATCATTCTCAGTCTGTCTTAAGGGCAGACTCACCACAGGGGTGGACGGGCTTCTGAACTGGGAAGATGGAAAATCAATTCCAGTTTGTCCCTCCTAAGCTCCACCAAAGCCCTGCCTGATAATTCTGTGTAAATGGCTTCCAGATATTTTAGTTTCTGTGAGTCTTAAAGAAGTCACCTACACATGCATCTGTTTCATTATGTAGTAGATAAATGACACTCTGTGACAGTCTGAATAATAAAAGTAGGTATAGCTTTCTTGAAGCCCACATGGAATAGCTGGCCTACAACACCAAGCAATACGTTTCCTTAGAAGATACATGAGTGGAAGGTAGACTTGTTCATGGCTAGTTCCCAGGATGTCTCTGGAGAATGTAGTGGCTTAGTAATGTTACCTTTGTCAACAACTTATTGCTGGTAATCAAGGCACAGGCTATGCAACAAAGTTTTTCCCCTCTAGGAATTTTCAGCCCACATAGAAAAGGAGATAAAATAATTACTAGAATAATTACAAAACCTAGCATCATATGTTGAGTAATAACATGAAAAGTTTTTCTTCTGTTTTCTATTTCTTTGAGAGCTTTACATCACTATAAAACACCGGTAAAGAATACAGGCTTCCTGGTTGGAGTCCTACTTCCATCTCTTACTTCCGGTGTGCCTTTGAAAGGTTACTTCTTTTTGCCTCAGTCTTTTTCATTTGAATACAGAAATAATAGTAGTACTGTACCTCTTAGAACAGCACCTGGCATATAGTAAGCTATTAATACGTGTTCGTTATTAAAACATTATCCCTCACATGATCTTGGGATGACAGAAGAGCATGGAGAAAAAAGGGCATAAATGGGAGAAAGTTTTACCAAAGAAGTGTGTTTGAGGAGAGTGTTGAAAATCCCTGAGCTAGGACCCACAAGTTCTAAGCTATAGAACAAGAGTCTGATGTAGAGAACATCTCATTTAGCAAGTGTGTCAGGAATATCCCCAAAGTCACTGAAAAGATGCTGGAATATTAGTCTGAGGCCGCATGATAAGTAAATGGGGCAGACATAGCTCAATGTGAGGTCCTAGATTCAATCCCCAGTATTGGATGCCTCAATGAAGAGATGGGGCCACAGGGACCTACTAAAGCTTGAGTAAAATAACTACAGAATGGATTCTAGATCATTTGGTGGACTAAAGATCACTTAATTATAAAACTCTTGTGAGCGATTATGCAAAAGGTCATGAAGGAATGAACTAAGTGGAGGTAGCAAAAATGAAAATACTGAGAGACAGAAAGAACTTCAGTGACAATCAGGGATGCCTTGACTCACTCACCTGCACAGGTTATTGATAGCAGCAACCTCTTTCTCCTGTAAAGCTTTCTGATCACCTTGAGCTGCACTGTCCCACCATCTGCCACTGTACACATTATACTTCTCTGCCCTCATTGTTTTTTCCTGTCATTCCCCGTGTCCTTCCCAGACTGTGCCTGTCTTACACCTATAGCAGAATATAAAGAAAATATCTCACAACCAGTGAGACATAGCCACTGACCATCAGAGCAGGGTGCTGGAGGCCCTTACAATCCCAAGAGTTATGGAGGTCTCCTGCAGGAGCAGCTGGATGGCAGGAAATGGGGTGCTCAAGGAACCTGGCAAGTTCCTTCACCTGGCATGGAAGCATCTCAGTATTTTGACAACTAGAGCGGCCATGCCAATGGGAACGGTGATGCACTTCGATGGGTGGATCCCTAATAATTACAATGTTTGCTAGGTACTGGGCTAGTTACTTCACATGCTTTAGCATCCTTGTAAAGCCCTGAGAATAGATAATATTATCTTCATTACAGGTGAGGAAACTGGGATTCTGAAAGTTTAAATAAATTTCTCAATGTTGTACAACTGTGAGAGGCAAGGGTGAATGAGATTCAACTCTGAGTTTATTTAAAGCTTGAGTGCTGAGCTCTGGGTTAGGCTGCCTGGCTCTACCTCTTACTTTCTGTGTGACTTTGGAAAGTCTCTAAGTGAAATGGAAAAACCGTGTCCTAGTTTTGTGATGTGGCCAAGTTATGTAATCTCTCTGTGCCTTAGTTTACTAGGTAAGATGAGGATGATAGGGCTGGGGATTTAGCTCAGTGGCTTAAGCGCCTGCCTGGCAAGCGTGAGGTTGTGAGTTCAATCCCCAGTACCAAAAAAAAAAAAAAAAAAAAAAAATGAGGATGATAAAAATACCTTTAAAATTGGGAGGCTGAGGCAGGAGGATTGCAAGTTTAAAAGCAACCTCAGCAATGTAGTGAGTGCCAATCCCCAAAAATAAAAAATTAATAAAGGGATGGGGACATAGATCGGTGTGAAGGCCCTGAATTCAATCTCTAGTACTTAAAACAAATAATATATACATAATTTAGTACAGTCTGTGGTACTATATATGTACTTATTAAATCTTAATTATTGCTGTTATGGTTGTTATTATTTTATCAGTGTACTATGACACATAATAGGTACTACCTAATTGTCTGCTGACTTGAAATTGCATAATATAACAGTTACCACAAGAATTTCCCCTAACCCTGAGTTTATAAATGGAACCTTTAGAATTCATCTTTGGAGGACCTGGACATTTATGATCAGGAAAATTTACTTCTACTACCAGAAAAGAAATAACAAACATATTCTTCTAACTTGCCTGTTCCACAGAGGTCTGAGGCCACTCAGGCAGTACCTGGGCTCAGGCCTAAGGAGGCATCTTAGCACAGGGCTGTTAGCCCACTGCCTCTGACTTTACTACCGCCCTCAAGGCTGCCTTCGTCTGCATGATTAATTGAAGGTTAAGTATTACTATCAGATGATTAAAGAATGTATATTGCCTTGAATTGAGTCTAGTCTACACGAGAGCAATGCAAACCCAAACATACCATGCATGATGTTCGTGATAGCTATATAAGCAGTAACAGAAATTCAAAAATTGAAGCAAGGTAAATGTTTTTCCTGAGATCCAACTGTATTGTGTCAAACTTTTGAAGCCTGAAAATCTAAGATTCCCAACTGATGTGAGTTTTAAGTGTAAAATACACATAGCATATTTAAAAGGCTTAGTATAAAAAAGAGAATTAAAATATTACATTTTTATAACTATTAGTGTTGAAATGATACAATTTTATTTGTACTGGATTAAATAAAATATGTTACTAAAATTAATTTATCTAGTTTCTTTGTATATGTGTGACTTGAGTTATGCTTCTATTGGACAACACTGCCCTAGGGACGAAAAAGGATAAGGGAGGTGTGGATATATAAATATACATGAGCATATTGTAGGCTATTAACAGATGTCCTTGACTGGAGAAGAGGAAAAGTACAGAAAAATAAAAAATAAAAAGGAAGTGAACACAAAACAGTTACTTGTAGAGGTAAGAGGAAAATCAAATAAAAATATTAAAAACAGCTAACTGGCCAGAAGAAAGTTCTTTGTAGAACTGAGAAGCCACTAAAGCTAGAGAAGTAACAGTTTTTCTTATCTGGATACCATGACAAAGAAATTATCACAATATTATATTTTAATTCAAATACAAATGTGGAAACATTTCAGAGAGAGAGAGAAATTTACTCAAATAACATTGTTCTCCTGGGTTGTTAGCGTGCATTTATTCTTCTCAATTCTGATGTCCACCTGGAAGTTGCAGGACCATTTGTATCTAATGTGCCATTTTCTTGTGTACATACACACAAAAAAATCTTCAGTGTCTTCCCATGACCTTTATGGCAGAAATCCAATTCTCTGGCCTGCTCTCCAGAGCACTACACAATACGTTGTCAAAGACAACTGCTGAGAACAGTGAACAGAGCTGGCGCTCAGCTGGGTGTCCTGGCAGTTCTCACTAGCTATGTATGGACAAATGGTGAGGTCGTCCTTCACTCGTAAAAGTGGGAAGTTGCATTTAATCAGCAGTCCTCAGAAGATGGCTGCACATGAGAATCACCTAGGGAGCCTTCAAGCAGCCAGATGCCCAGGCTGTACCAGATCACCTCAGAGTCTCTGAGGTGAGACCCAAACATTAGAATTTTTTAAAGTTCCTTAGGCGATGACACAGCCAGGCATGAGTACCAGTGGCCTAGATCGTTGTTTTAGGATCATTTCAGATCTAAATTTCTAATCGAGGTAAACCTTTAAAACCTTATGACCCTGAGAAACATACATGTTCCATCTCTTTCCCAGTAGATAGAGGTAGTCAACAGTAAATCTGTTAGGATGGGGATATAGCTCAGTGGTAGAACACATCTTAAGCATGTTCAGGGCAGTGGGTATTCATTTCCTATCATATACACACAGGCATGCATGTGCGGGAACACACACACACACACACAAACACACAGTATATAACTTATCTCTTATTTCCTCAACAAAATGCCCTCTTATCTCTTGTCCCAATTCTGCACATCACTTTTAGAAAGACTTTGTGCCCACCGTTGTTTATAGTCTGCTCATATATATATATACACACACACACACATATATGCTCTCTTACAAGCTAGCAGTTATTTGTGATACCACCTTGTATTTCTGTTTTTCTATGTCATTTACTTATATATTATTCATTTAACTTTTTGTGGATAATTTCTTCTTTCCCTGTAACATTGTAAAGGGCTGGGAGATGCCATTATGCCCTTTCTTGCATCTTTGCTCTGCTATCCTTAGCACCTTGAATATTGCTATGAGTATATTGGGGGTAACTAACTATTTGATGAACATATTAGTGTATTCGCCAAATTTGAACTAAAATATGCAAACACAACCAACTATGGGATATAAAAGACTGCACCATGGAGCCAGGCATGGTGGTGTATTCATGGGCAATTTAGCAATTTAGGGAGACCCCTCCTCAAAATAAAAAAGAGAATAGAGCTGAGGATAGTTCGGTGCAAAGGTCGTAGTCTCAATTCATCACCAAAATACATTTTATCTTATAGTACCTCATAATTCTTCATGACCCTATGCTATATCATTTCCCTATAAAAGCTATTTTTCATGAAAAAAACAAGTTGATTTTACACAGACTGGCTTTTCTGCCATACCTTTTTACAAATGTGTGATTTATTACTGAGAAAGTAGTGGCTTGCTTACTCTGTTCTATTAAACATGGACCATTGGGTTAGTGATGCACTGAACACCCTACTGGGAATCAGCACCTACTGTAAGGGCAAACAGTGCATCTCTCAGCCACTAAGAAACTCTAGATCCCCCATTCCAACTGCTGTAGCAAATATTACATATTCTAATTCATCAGTCAAGTCCATTTTAAATCAACCCAGCTAATTTCAATTCTAAGATGAATGCTCATTCAGCTCAAAAAGCTCCTATCACTGACCCATCTTTGCTCATTTTGCCTAAGCAAATTCCTTTTACCAGGTATTGAACTCACGACAGTGTGCTTGCAAGGCAGGCGCTTATGCCACTAAGCTAAATCCCCAGCCCCATGCCTAAGCAAATTCTGAGTATTTATACAGACACTTCCCCTAGCATGAAAGGGAGTTTTGGATCTGCAGTCTAACAGGCGTGAGTGTGTGGATTAGTAGACTTACGTTTATAAGGCAGTCTGAGCTCTTTTGTGGGAACATGACTGTAAAATAGAGCACATTACCATGATCACTTAGAAAGTTCTCTAAGTCCAACTCTATCTCTACGAGATAATTCCTTTCAGTGTTTCCTGAAAATATCAAGATAGTATTGCTACAAAAACAGTGTCCTTTAAAAACAAATAAGAAAAGACTTTCATTAATGGAAGAACTGGTGAAGGAAGACAAAACTAACTGGTTCTGATTGGTGGCACTGCCTTTCAGGAAACATCAGGTTTTGATTCTCAGCCATCCCTCTTCCCTTCTTGAGCTGATCTAGCGCTTAGAAAATTTCAGAGTCACTAGGGCTGCTGAGACAAGAGTCCCACATGGCTTTTTCTCAGTCTGGGTCATTTTCTGTTTGACTATGAGTTTGTCCCTGGGTGCATGTCACCAGGAGTGTTCTGAGTGGTGTGCGTGGGTAGGATTGTTTTCATGTGTATCAGTGGGGCGTTGGCGGTGCCGGATTCTGCTTAGTCAGTGGTTTGAGTAAATGCTGTGGTTAGAATGGGTGGCAGAGCTCCTGGTATCTCTTTTCAGTTATGACTGGGACTTGGTTTTGTTTTGTTTTGTTTTTGAGGCCTATAAGTGATTTTTAAACTATTTTGACTAGCTGCTGAACCACTATTATGCTTGTGTACGTGTTTCTGATTGGGTAGAATTAGGTTTATTATTTTAAAATATGAGTGTGTGTGTGTCTGTGTGCCAGACGAGGAAAAGGAACACTTTTCCCCTCCCCACTCACAAATGGGAGAGTAAAAGAGTGAAGAAAAGGCTATGGCTTTGCTCTTTTATTTTACTCCCCACCCCACACACACACTGACGAAAGATCTAACTACACTGGAAGGGTTTGACAAACAATTAACAACTCTCCCTACTCAGCGACAGTTTCCCAAAATAGCATCTCCTCTGCTGCCAGGGTGGAAGGGGGCCTTCAGGGGAAGAAGACAAAAAGGTGCCCCCTTTATGAAGCCTGAATGTCTGTGAGCGCTTGAAGGCAGAGGGGAAGCCCAGGGGATTAAATTAGCAGGCAGCCCAGGCTCCACCTGGAAGGAAAATAGATAATAGGTTTTAAAGACAGGAAACAGTTTGTGCTCCAAAACAATAATTTTCAAAAGCAGCATACGATGGATGCTGGGAAGGTTTTCTCCCCCCATCACCCTCCCAGTTCATCACTTGTAAGTCACCCTTGAGACATGGCTCTTGAGTGAGTTGGGTCATCTGGTATTCCCGCAAGCCTGCCACCTCACTCCTGTATTTGGAAGGACAGTCACAGCCAGCCCTTTCATAAACGTGACTCCTAGTTACAGAAATCGCTTAGCATTAGGTCTCCTAGAGATCTGATTGTGACTGGAGTTGCTTTTTCTTCTTCTGCGTTCTCTGCCTAGTCCTCTTTTTCTCTTTTTCGCCTGCTCCCCTGCCTGCCATTTTTACCTCTTCCTCTTTATTTTTTCTAAAAGACTTTCTCTCACACTCCCACATGTCAGTGTGTTCTGCCAGCCCAGGCTCTCTGGGGTCCTGAAATGTCTCCTGTCATGTGTGGGGATGTGGATTGGAAAGGAAAGCACTCAGTGAGCTGAACAAAGGGAGCAGACCACAGCTTGCCTTAGAGGAGGTGAGGGGCCTGAAGGTAAAGATGCAAGGTGGTGAAACTCAAAGACCAGAATATGCCTCCAAAGGATTAAAAGATTATACATATCAAATTGGATTCGGAATTTTGCTGTTTTTACGTTTCCTTGAAAATACACCTAAAGGGAATTAAAATTGCTATCAAAAAACAGAAGCCTGCTCCATAAATTAACTTACAATCAGCCTCAGCTGCTGGAAAATGTGGATTTGATTCCTTTGCATTGTGCAAATGCTTCCACTCTGCAGCCACACTCTAGTCATAGTCTAATCAGGGGGCCGCACCCCTCTGCAGTGGGTCTTTCCTGACATCAGAGGGCAGGTCAGAGAGCACAGCACTTAGTTTAAAGGAGGTTCTCAAATAATGGAAGGGCTCTTGAAGTGTTGGAGAGAGTGAGTGGATGCATGGACAGATGAATGAATGGATGGGTGGTTGGATGAATAGATAGTGTACAGAGACATCTAGAATATTCATAAATCATGTCTTTTTCTTCCAAGAGTCTAGAAAAGAGAATATAAAATTGGCAAACTTTCTTTCAACAGGCAAATTTGAGAGATGATATAATTATCTTTGATGTTCCTACAGGACTTGCACCTCCATGCATACTCTTCAGCCCTTAATGCTGTAGATGGTACACACACGGTTATAATCAGCACACGATTGTTGAGTTAATGACTTATAGAAGAAAAAATAGGTATTCTCTTTTGAGGAAGAGATTTCTGGGAAGGAGAATGGAGAAGCATTACATAATGATGCAAATATAAAGCATATTATGATGTTATCTTTTCCAGCCTTGTTCTGTGAAACATCTTAAAGAAGAGAAAACTTCATGAAAAGAAAGGATATTTTGGAGACCTTGGAAGGACTCAACATAAGGAGAGAGGGATGGAAGTATATATGTGGTGTGATATTTCAAAAGGCTCCTCCTTTCAGGCATCTGTGACTGACTCAACTGTTAAAATGTTTAGATCCAGAGAGGCTTATATTCTTTTTACTTTGAAAAGGACTCTGCATGACAGAGGAGTATTAATTAGCGAGGAGAGTCAGCACCAGAATAGTAGGCAAAATAGAATACTTGGTGTCCGGAGAGCATGGCTTCTGCTCTAGCCCCAGTGGGGCAAGAATCTGTGATGGGGGCTGGGGATTTAGCTTAGCGGTATAAGTGCCTGCCTTGCAAGTGCATGGTTGTGAGTTCACAACCCCTGTACCAAAACAAACAAACAAAACAAAACAAAAAGAATCTGTGATGGACTGGGGTGATATTAAGCAAATACATGCATGATTGTGCAGGTGTATAACCAATATTTAGTCTAATGACAAGATAGCTCGATCTGGGATTTGCCACTCAACTAGCTTTAAGGCATTCTTTTATTCAACTCCTTCCCACTCTTCAAGCTCAGCAATAAACAAACAACAAAAAGTACAGGACAGCTGAGGTTTGCACAGACCACAGCTTTACCACATTCTGAACACAGAAAATGCCTGGGAGGTATAGAAAGGGCAGTTAATTGATTGGCTCCTGAATGTGTTAATCCTGAGCAAAGCTGTGTTAGTACCTTATTAGCACATTAATTCTACAGGCAATTCTCTGCAGACCTGTACCACTTCACATCCTGAGCATCTTGGAGTTGTTTTACAAAATCAGGTTGTAGGGCTGGGGATTTAGCTCAGCGGCATAAGTGCCTGCCTTGCAAGTGCGCGGTCGTGAGTTCGATCCCTGGGACTGATTTAAAAAAAAAAAAACAAAATCAGGTTGTATTGAGTAGAATTGCAGACTAAGATTCTTGGCTCAAAAACTCTTGTGCAGGAACACTTCGGATTAAGAAAAGATATGGTGGTAAATTTGTGGTTCAAGTACTGAGTATGATTTTTCCCTGCTCAAAAAACCTGCAATTGGTCCAAGCACTGTCACAGTTCCTTGCCTCTGCTGTAAGCACACAACCAGCATTCCAGCCCTACCAACTGCACTGGAAATGGCCTCTGGGACCAATGGAGGATATGATGGCCCCATCTGTACACACTAATAACCTGTCTCCTAGAAGAGAAGGGGACACTCACTGTTAAGGTCTTTACCTCAAAGTTATGTACCAGTTCTTCAAGTTGGAGGTCATTCTCATGGACTGTGTATGTGTGTGTGTGTGTGTGTGTGTGTGTGTGTTGCAGAGGATCAACATTGCATCCCCAACTCATCTCATGAATTTTTTATGCACCTTATTTCTTGCATATATCTCCCACAGTCTTCTGTAGGCATGTTTTTCTTCTTCACGAGGCCATAAAATGGTTCAAGGTAGGAATCTGTTGTTGACCTCTATCTCCCCATGGAATAATCTACCATCTTATATCTAATAGGTACATCATAAATATTTGTTGTTTTGAACATTTGAGAGATGGCAGAAAATAACAGAAAGAACACTAAGTAAAGAATCAAATTCTTGGGATTCTGCTACTAGCCAGGGGTGTTATTCTGTGCAAGCCATAGTATTACATGGTCCTCAGGTTCCTAATCTGTGGAATGAGGAGCTTCATCTGAGGTCACTCCTAGTCCAAACACTAGAAAAGGGGGAATGAAAACCGTTTTGAGTAGTCTAACCTTATTTGCAAGATTAGTGGCACTGAAGGGATATTATAAGGAAAAAGGAGTTGAAATGTTTCCTACAACTCTTTTGTTCTTTCTTTCTCTCTCTCTCTCTCTCTCTCTCTTTTTTTTACATGTTTCTGATGTTTATTATAATCTCAGTAGTTCAGGTTCTAAACCAAGGAAATAGAAGAACCATCACCAGGCATGGTGGTGCACTCCTGCAACTCCAGCACTCAGGAGGCTGAGGCAGGTGGATCCTTGCAAATTCAAGACTAGCCTGTGCTACAAAGTGAGCCCAAGAACAGTCTGAACTGCATAGTGAGACTCTATCTCAAAAAGACAAAAAAAGTAAAAAAGCAATCACAATATTTTAGTTAACTTAAAAATTACTTGACTTCATCCAGTGAAGACTCATTGATTGCCATGTTTCAGGTACAGTACCAGTCCCAAGAGAAGTATGACCCCATCCACTGGTATCTACATAAAGTTCATCTCATAAGGGTGACAGACAAGTGAGAATATACAGAAATGCTTTGCAATCAGTCCTATAAAAATATGTATGGATGAAGGTGAGATTTTTTTTTTTTTCAAAAGGGGCAAAAGTAACTCTTGTTTTGCAGGCCCAGGGGGAAGGGGAGAGGGCCACACCTCATGGTATCAGACACAGAGGTGCTACCACACCTGGCCCTGTTTCTTATTTTGAAATGCTTTTTGATCAGTTCAGAATGCTACACAGGGGCATCAGAAGCCAAGGAGAGACATTTCAACAAAGGACTTTTCAGTGATATCATTCATGGCGCCTATTGCCGGAGGGCCGAGTGAAATGATTGGGCAGGAAGAGTTTCCGCGGTAACCTCGGAGAACAGCAGTCCACTGCAGAGCACTGAAGACAGATAGAAGTGAGAAGGTAGAGGCAGCGAGCAGAGACCTTGCTTTAGGAGCCATCACTGTGAAGATGAAGAAAGGTCTTGAGTTCCTTGGCACTTGGGAGGGTTTCTGAGAGCCCTGCATGGAAAGGCCACAGGGAATAAGGGAAAGGGTTTCAATCATATTGAATTCCAATCATGTCTAATCCATGGGGCTTATATGTAAAGAAACGGGTGTTTGGAGATACAGTATTTTTGAAACTTGCTTAAGATATCCAAAAAAACGATGAACCTTAAAGAGGTGATGCTAAGTGAAATAAGCCATTCATAAGAAAAGACAAACATCATGTGAGTCCACTTATCTGGAGGTACCTGGAGTAGTCCTAGAAACAGGAAGTAGAACAGGCTGGGAGAAGGAGAGGAATGGGGAGTTATTACCTAATGGGCACAGTTTTTTAGTTGTGTGTGTTTGTTTTGCGGTACTTGGGACTGAACCCAGGACTCTATTCGTGCTAGGCAATTATTCTGCTACTGAGCTATCTCCAGCCCCAGAGTTTTACACAATTAAAAAAAAGCTTTGGAGATTGGTTACAGGGCAGCACAAATGTACTCAATATTACTGAACTTATTGAACTATTGTTTCAAACTAAAATGGCAAACTTTATATTATTTTGCCACAATTTTTAAAAAACTTGCTTACATAAAAAAAAAAAAAAAACTTTCTTACAATCACACAGACAGTGAACTGAGGGCATGGGAGTGAAACCCTTTTCTGTCGGGCAGAGGAAGTGCTGCTCCTTTCTCCACACAGCATCCCAGACCATGTGATTGAAGCTACAGCACGGAGTAGGGGTAAAGTAGAAGAAAGATCACGGGGGACTCAGTAGAGGCCAGGATCTGGAACTCTGACTGTATCCTTGATTAAATCGCACTATCCCTGCTGACACTGAAGGGAGGAAGATAAAGGGGAGAAGGATGTGGGTCTATTTGTGGCTGAAGAGCTAAGGGACTTCTAAGGACCCCTATTGTCCATAGATCACTCCTTTTTATTCCTGAATGATATTCCATCATGGGAATGTACCATTGTTTAAGCATTTGTGAATCAAGAAACATTTTCATTGTTTCCAGTTTGGAGCTATTGCCAATAAAGCTGCTGGGAATAGTCATGTGCTGATTCTTATATAACATAAATTTTTATTTCTTTATGGTAAATATACAGGTAAAATTGTTGGGTAAATGTTTGTTGAGTTTTTTAAGAAATGGCCAAATTTTAGCTAGGTGTGATGGCATATACCTGTAATCTCAGCAGCATATACCTGTAATCTCAGCAGCAGGTGTGAGGCAGAAAGATCATGAGTTCAAGGCCAGCTTGGACTACACAGCAAGACCTCATCTTTAAAAAAAGGGGGGGGGAGAAAAAAGAAATGGTCAAACTGATTCCAAAAGTGGCTGGACTGTTTAACTATTTATATTCCCACCAACAGTATATGAGACATAGAATGTCTCCATATCTTCAGCAATATTTGGTATTGTCACTTTAAAAAAATCTCAGCTGTTCTTCTAGATGTGTAGTGATACCTCATTGCAGTCTTAATTTACATTTCCCTAATGACTAGGGGTACTGAAAATACTTAGGTCAAGAGATGAAGTTTGTAAATTTGTTTCAGGGTTTCTTTTGGAAAATCATTTTACTCTCTGCAGGCCTCAATTTTCTCACCTGCTAAAGGAAAAAAAAATGGAACTATAAGATCTCTAACAGGCCCTACAGCTCTACACGGCTGCATATCCATGGATGCACCCTGAGTGAGTTTGTGTGCAGTGAGAAGCTTTTAATCTTCCCTCTGTGCATCAGTTACTTTCCATCTGCCAAGAACTGACAGGCAGTGAATCTTATCCATGTGCTTCACTGACATTTCTATGAAATATGTGGTAACTTCATTTGGTCTTCCTGGCTTTGTTTAGCATTCAAGTTCCATTGTCAAGTCCTGAGCAAAAAGACATAGACTTTCACAAATTTACAAGAGCCTCTACTAATTTTCTGATTCATTGCAAAGATTTTTGAATTCCTCTGTTTCCAAAGTTCACTGTAGAGAATAATTCAAATGAACAATACCTCATAATTTTGGTCAAGCATCAGTTGAGTGCCTAGTATGTGTGGGTAGGGTGGTATGTTAGAAAGAGCACAAGCTTCATGTAGAGAGAAACTTAGGTTTGAATCACACCCTCATCACTTTTAGTGTATAGGTCCATTTGTTGTTACTGTAACAGAACACCTGAGACAAGTTACTTTTGTACTAACAATTGAACTCAGGACCTTGTGCTTGCCAGACGGGCACTGTGCCACTGAGCTATATCTCCAGTCTGACAAGTTACTTTCAAAGAAAATAGGTTTATTTAGTTCTCAAGATTCAAGGGCACAGTACTGACATTAACTTGGCTCTGGTGAGGACCTTTGATGTCAGGTTGGGACCATGTGCAGGAGCAAAAGTCACATTGCCAAGCCAGATCCAGAGAGTCAGGATAAGGCCAAGCTTTTTTTCTTTTTTTTTGGTGCTGGGGATAGAACCCAAAAGCACTCTTCCACTGAGCTACATCCCCCCGAATTTTTTTCTTTTACTTTTTTTTGAGACAGTCTCACTAAATTGCTCAAGATGAATTCGAACTTGCACCTGTAACCTTAGATCCCGAGGAGTTGGGATTATGCCCTGCTCAAGTTTTTGTAATAATCTCCTCTCCCAAGAACTAAACAGGACCTTTAATCCTTTCTGAGAACACACCTCCTATTGACCCAAGAACCTTCCACCAAACCCCAGCTGCTAAAGGGTCCATGCCACCTCCCAATGCTGCCATCGTGGGAATCAAACTTCCAACATATGAACTTTTAGGAGATAGCACCCAAACCAGGCACTGTGTGAACTTGTCAGGAAATATAACTGAACTTCAGCGAAACAAGGACAATAATATTCTCTGATAAAGTTATCAAGAGGAATAGGAAGAGTATATTATATATAAAGTTCATCAGAAGCAGTCAATAACCAGTAACTATAATAATGTCCAATAGACACAGTGAGCAGTCTCTGGAATACACAAAGGGGACACAACCAATGCACCTTACCCTGTGTAATACCCTAAGGTGCGACACACACACACACACACACACACACACACACACACACACACATTTTGAGTTCTCCCAAAGAAAGGGGAGAACAGGTTAGCTTCCAGCCCTGTTTTTATAAGAGAAATTCAGAGAAGTTAAATAATTTAAGATCACTTTGATACTAAATGAAGGAGATGGAGTTCAAAATGCGTCCATGAGAGATTCACAGTCAGAAGAGAAATAAGCTGGGCAGAAGTAGCTAAAGAACAACACGGATTCGCTAGGAGTGGGTTAGGTGGCAAAACCAGAAAATGTTAGGAGTTTTAGCACGGGAGGTATTTCTGCAGCTGGAGGAAGCAAAAGGGAACTAGAGGATCAGAGCTCACTTTTCTTGCAGCCGGTCTCTGTGCTCCTTACTGTCCGACCATCACAGACAGCCCAGCCGCTGGGGTGAGGGGAGGGGCTTTGCTTCGGTTCCCCCTAAGTTTTTGGCTCCTTTTACTCTAAAATTCTATCAACCTGTGATTTTTCAGCATTACTGCAAAAGTTCACTGCCAGAGTTGTATTTTTCTTCAATTAGTACAAAACCCAGGGACTATTTATAGAAATACGTTCTAGATTGTTTTCTCTAAAATTATATGCTATGATGTGAGCTGAAGTTGGTTAAAAGCCTGCGTCTGAGTCATTTTTGTACTCGATAGTTTTCAAAACACCATCAGACTATAGCTGCTGCAGTCTGGCTCCCGGTAGATGTTTCAGCAATTTGTGCAGTTGAGATGTGCGTGTATTGAATGCCTTCCATGTCCTGCTACTGGAGCCTCAGGCCTCCTGGAACATACATTCTCTGGGTAGCTAATGAAGGTGCTAAGAACTTAATTTAAGTACCTATAATTTTTGATACATTATTAATAAGAAACTGGAGTACACAAACTTTGTGGCTTTAATGAAAATACATAATGTCACAGAGAAATTAATATTCCTTGTGACAGGAAATTTTTGGAAATTTTCACCATTGGGCCTATAAATAAGTCCTCCCATCGATGATGTCAAGTCTATGAAGCAGGGCTAGTTTACAAATCTTTGAAATTTGATCTCCATTTCAGTAGGGAAGGCCAAAATTGGATTATAGCAGCTTGTCTTTCCTCTTTCTGGAATCCTCAGGATCAATGACTAACTCCGTTTTTTAAAAGCAAGGCACAAGGCAGCCCACGCAATTACACCCCTGGAGCTTATATCTAGTTTGGCTACTTCCTGTTGTGTATAATGCACAGATTATGTATTTGTAGCGGTTTTGTGAGCAATGCAGAATGTATGTTTTCAGGTGTTCCAAAGTACGTGAAAGGGTTGCATTTCAGCAGCTGATGGGATTCTAAATGTTTTAGTTTTATTATTCCACGCCCTCAAATTTCCCTGGAATTATCATCTTTTAGAGTATTTTCTTCTCAGAATGTTCCTGGAATTCCCTATTTATGTTACTGTTGTATTGCTCAAGAGAAAAGTAGAGCTTTTACTGAGTTCTGGTAAACATAGGATGTGCTCTGATACTTCCAAAGGGAAAAAAAGGCACAGACTGGTTGAGCTTGGGGTTGCATGCCTCATTCCTCACTTGGTTTCACTTCCTTTTCCATTTTGGCGGCTTCCCATTTTGTTCTGTAGCCTTCTATTCCTTGACTGTACTTTCCATAGGCAAGGTTGTTTTCTCAGGAGCTGCATTTCCCCTTGGTTGTTCCCACTCTCTGGCCTGTTGTGCTGCTTCAGAGTTCTGGCTGCTGCTACAGCACTTACCTCAGACCCAGGCTGGCCTTGCCAGGGGCTCTAGGCCAACCCAGCCTTCCAGCTGCCACTCAGCACCAAAACCTTCTCTCACATGAACCGCTTCCAAGAAACAAAGGGAGAAGCCCTGCTTGGGTCAGCAAACATTGAATAGCAGTGGAGGTAAGGGAGAGGAAAACACATGAGGGCCAGTTCTCCCAAGAAGGAGTACTTCTAACTTAAGGACTTAGCTAAGAATTTAGGAAATCTGTATTTTAAAAACATTAACCAACTACCTAGATGATGACAGGAAGGAAACACTCTATTAGCCTTAGGAATAACAAATATAGGTAAATGACTAGATATTTGGGCCCACAAGATAACTGACAACTCATTTATCAGCACTTCTACTTACCATTTTGGCACTAAACTGGGGATAGAGCTCAGCAGTAGAGTGTTTGCCTAACACACACTAGGTCCTGGCTTTGATCCCCAGAACCAGAGAAAAAGAAAGAAAGGAAAAATGGTACCTCATGCAAGAACCTCTGGATTCTGTCCTTGTCCTTAATATATGCGTGTGGTAGGGGCTGGGGGTGCTAGAAATCTCACAGATAAGGCAATGACAAAAGTTTGTTAAATGAAGTATGTTAATTCTGCTGAAATCTTTGAAGAATCGAGATGAGTCCATGGACCATGTTCCCCGGGCACCTAGACTGTTACATGATCCTTCTGTGATATTTTCATTTTATGACTTCAACTCGAAGATGACACAGTTCTTTTGCAGCAGCACACTAAGACTAGCTAATTAAAATACTGTACTGGTTCACTCAAGAAGTATTTACTGAGTTTGTACTACACATGAGGCAATCATACAGACTGTTCAATATTGCATAAAAAATTAAAAATAGATTGCCACAAATAAACACCATGAAAGGGTTATGTAAAACCTTTTAGAGAATTTTAACTATTTTGAGTATTCTACATAGGGCTCCAGTTCTATCATCTTGGGTGAATAGATCTGTTTTTTCCACACCATTACTCCTGTATTGTAAATACTCATTTTATTTTATTT
>PVJX010027229.1:0-25058 GCA_004027295.1 Dolichotis patagonum | reverse complement strand
AAAGCCCTGGAATTCTTTCACTATATGCATGCCTTTATACTATTGTGTTATGTTTGATATTATTGTAATTGACACTATGCTCAACTATAGCAGAGTAAGAGATATGGTGTTAGATACTGTTGATGTCCAGTTGACTTAATGTAAAGTACTGTGTTGCCTATGTTGTCCTGTTCTGATCTGCTCTGTACTGCCCCCTTTTGTTTTATTCTCTTTTAAATAAATAAAAAAAAAAAAAAAAAAAAAGACAAGATCTCTCCATGTTGCCTAGGCTGGCCTGAATCTCAGTGATCCTCTTGCCTAGGCCTCCAGAGTGCTGGGATTCCAGGTGCGCTCCACTGGGTTTGTTGATTTTGAGACAAGGTCTCCTTGTGTATTCCTTAATCCAGTCAAGCTGACACCTAAAATGAACTGTCAGATGACAGCAAATCAATTTGTTTCCATTCTATTTTTACTGGTGAAAGCGTTCAGTGCTGTCAGTTTCTCCTCAGTGACTGTGTATGTCCCACGATTGCCATAAATCCTTTAGCTGCCATCTCTCATCTAGCCCAACACTTGTTTTTGTTAGTAAGTTCAAACTTAGGATTCATAAACTATTTTTGATGATGACTCTTTCTTTATTTCCTTTTTCTTTTTCTCTCCTCTGTCTCTCTGTCTCTGTCTCTCTGTTCTTTCTTTCTTTCTTCTTTCTTTCTTTCTTTCTTTCTTTCTTTCTTTCTTTCTTTCTTTCTTTCTTTCTTTCTTTCTTTTCCTGGGCATTGAACCCAGAGCCTCTGGCATGCTACACAAGTCCTCTACCACAGAGCTACACTTACACACAAGCACTTGGTGTTGGCTTTAGATTGACAGTGTGCTGGTTGTCACCGTCATCTTTCTTTTGTTCTCTGCAGTTTTTCTCAGAGAGTTTGTGTTCTACAAATATTTGCATTTGGATGTGAATGAATTCCAAAAATAAGGTATTGCACCTTAGTTTTGGGGAGCATGTTTGATTTTTTATTCAATTCGAGGGTACTGGGGATAGAACTCAGGGTACTTGGTATAGAACTGAGCATTTGCAGCCTTTTGTTTTTATTTTTTGAGACAGTAGCTTGCTAAGTCTCCCAGACTGAGCTGAGACTGGCAAATCTCCTGATTCACTCTCCCAGAGTACTGGAGCAAGGCACAACTGAGATAAGAGGTAGGGTGCGGCAAAGATGGCTGGGAAAAGGTGGGACTTGTTAATTATAAGATCCCAGGACAGCACCACATAATTCCCAGAACACTCTATGTGGAACTTCTCATGTGCTCCCAGGAGACATAGATGACACGTAAGGATACAGATGCCGCAGAGTCTCTATCATTTTTGGTAGCTCACGCTGTGTCTTCTAGACCAGGCAGCAATTTTATTTTTGCTGTTTTCTTCTGTGTGACTCAAGTTCACTCTGCAGAGCCAGACACACACACACACACACATACACATACACACACACACACATACACACACACAGCCCTAATTTTTCAAGCAAACTTGGCGCTGTTTTGGGCTTGTTTTGTTCAATTCTTTGTTTGAGCAAGAAGGACCTGGAATACACTGAATCGGGGAGACATTTCTAAAGGAACCACCTGATAACACAACCACACTTGGCTTAGGGTTCTTTTGAATGTGTCCGCATAGGCCACAGATCAGCACTTAAACAAACCTGTTCCTGCCAGAGCACAGGAGGATGGAGGTGCTGCCATGAGACCATGTCCTATTTGCTCCCCTAAATTCCTTGGGAGAACATCATGAGACATTATGGTTATGCCTTCTGATAGGCATAATCTCAAGGCATAGCTATGCTCCATGAAACCACACAGCTGCTCTCTGCAGCAGGTTCCTCTACATTGTAATAGTCCTGGGTCTCAGTGCATGTTTTCCAGTGTTTGGAGGAAGGATGGTGAGGAGCTAGCATCTGTCTATTCTTCCTTTACTGTTTACCTACATAAGCTATGTATTCATAGATATTTTTTCCTGGTCTCTGTCTCATGTTTTATTGTTTTAATGGGTTCTTTAGTAAAGCAAAGTGATTTCTAAGTGTTGGAATTTAATTTTTCTAATGATTTTAGGTTAAACAAGCAAAAAAAAAAACAGTCATGGGGAGAGAAAAGAATCCTAACATTCATTCTGAACCAGAAGAGACCTAGAATAGCAAAGGAAATTCTGGGCAATAAAGGCAAGGCAGGTAGGCATCATACCTGACTTGAAATTATATTACAAAGCTACCATGATAAAAACAGCATGATACTGGCAAAAACCATATGCAAGGATCAATGAAATAGACTCAAAAATGCAGAAACTACTCAACACATACTTAGCCACTTTATCTTTGACAAAGAATCCCAATACCTTCACTGGAAGAAAGACAATCTCTTTATTAAATGAGGTGGGAAAATTGGCTGTCCACATGCCAAATATTAAAATCAGACCCCATATCTTTTATTATGCACTAAACAACAATTGAAGTGGAGGAAAGATATAAATACTAAAAAAGAAGCACTAGATATGCTTTTAGATAAAATAGGTGAAACTCTTGAAAACATAGTTGAGAAAAAAATTTTGGCAGTTGTTCCTCAGACAAAGTTCTACTCTCTAGAATATATAAATAACTGAAGAAAATCAATCCCCCAAATTTAAAACCCAATCCAAAGAATAGTCATCTGAAATGAATACATACTTCTCAGATGAAGAAGTAGAAACAGCAAATAGATATATAAAAAAGTCTGAATTTCACTGATCATTCAAGAGATGCAAATTAAAACAATGTTCAGATTCCATCTCACCCTAGATAGAATGGCTGGTGTTACAAAATCAATCAGTAACCAGTTCTGCAGGGCTGTGGGGGAATAGGAACCTTTTCCTCCGTTTATGGAATAGTAGACTGGTCAGACCACTAGGAACAGCAGTGTGGAGATTCCCAAAAAACTAATACTGGAGGTCCTAGTTATTCCCTCCAACCCAGTTGTCCCCCTCCTTGGTATTCTTCTGAAAGAATTAGAAGCATCACACCACAGTAATAAATGCACACCCATGTTTATAGTGGCACAGTTTACAATAGCTAAATTTTAGAAACAGCCCAAATGCCCAATAACTGAAGAATGGATAAAGATGATTGTTTTACATACAATAGGGTATTACTCTACTGTAAAGAAGATAAGCTTGAGACATTTCCAGCTAAATGAATACACCTTGAGACCATACAAAATTAATCGGACCCACATGTGTAAACACTGCATAGTCTCTCTGCTACTAGAAAGGGAAAGTGTAAATCAGGTATGTATAATAGGTATTATGAAATGGGAAGAAAATGTTCTAATGGGGAGGGAAACTAGAGATGAGGGAGAGGAAAAGGAAGGAAGAGAACAGAAAAAATAGGGGAAAATGGAAACAAAGTTTTGTGAATAAGGAGGGGAAGAGGGATTGAAAGGAGGATAGGGGAATGGGGAAAACAAATCAAGTTCTATCATGCACAGGTACAAATTTTCTATGATAAATGTCATCATTATGTATACCCAAAATGTACCAATAAACTTAATTAACTAAAAATAAAAATATAGCTATCAGAATCAAGAACTTCTTCTTTAAAAAATCACACAAAAATTAGGATTCTTCCTGGAACCCATAATCCAGTTTCTCTTTGCATTAATATCTTTCTTTAGTGTGATCTATTGGTTACCACTGATGAAGCCTCTTTCCAAAGAGCTGCCTTTTCCAGAAAGTCATAGAGATGGAGTTCGAATACAGCCATTTGACCCCGTGGTTTTTCAGTTAGCAATGTACCTTTAAGCTTCCTGCATGCACTTTGTGGCTCGGAGTTGACTGTTTTCCATCTCAGAATAACGTTCTATTTATGGATATGCCACTGGGTAACCACTCAGCTATGGAGCAGCAGCTCGATTGCTTCTGGGTTTTGGCAATTACAGAAAAAAGCTGCTCTACTCATTCACGTGCAGGTTTGTGTGTAGATTTCAATTATTAACACATTTGTATAAACACCGAGGAATGTGATTGCTGAGACATGTAGTAAGACTACATGTTTTTTTGCTAAAAGATATCAAACATCTTTTCACTGTAGCTGTAACGTTTTGTATTTCTACCCACAATGGTTGAGAATTTCTGATGGTTCACAACCTTCTCAGCTCTTGATACTGTTAGGTATTTGTTTATTTAAGCCATTCTTAGGGATATCTTGTTTTAATTTATGATCTACTACGTATTATTTTCAGCATCTTTCTTTGCCACCCATGTATCCTCTTTAGTGAGGCATCTGTTTAGAGTCTTGTCCATTCTCACTTGCTTTGTTTTCTTATTACTGAATTTTCAGAGTTCTTTGTACAATTCAGACCCCAGTCTTGATCATATATATGCTCATTTAATATTTGCTCCCAGTATGTGGAAGGTTGTGCTGTTTTCATAGCAGTGTACTGGTCAGGACGGGAATTCTTTTTTTTTCTGATTAAAATTTGTTACTAGAGTTCATTGCTGCATTGCATGCATGCTCATTACATTACGTTCAAGTTGCCTTTGAAATCACTTTGTAGTCCAGGCTGGCCTTGAACTTGCAGCAATCCTCCTGCCTCAGCCTCCCCAATGCTGGATTAGAAGTATGCATTTTCCACTTTCAGCTTGGTTTTCTTTTCCTATTTTGTGTGTCAATGTTGGTTTTGGTGTCATGCAATACTATAAATTCATTCTATAAATGAATTCGTATGCTGCATTCAAACTACTTCATTATCCTCCATTTTCCAACTTCCTATCTTTTTATCTAGTAATCTTCCTCTTATTTTAGCAACTAGAAAGTCTTAATTTTATGAAGTAATCATACAAAAATTTTCATGAATCATGTTTTTGGTGCTATATCTAAAAATTTGCCACACTATGGGTCATGTAGGTTTTTCTTTTTTGGTCCTGTAATATTGTAATAGGTTTTCAACTGAGAGTTAACCTTACATACCTGGAGAAATCCTAATGACAATTCCTTTTTTTAACTGCTAAACAAATAAAATAAAATTGGTAATATTTTGTTAAGAATATTATGTGTATTCTTATGAAAGATGTTGGCTTGTCTTCATCTTTCCCCCCTTCTCTTCCTTCTCTTGATTCTCTCTCTCTGTTTCTTGATTTTTTTTTTTTGATACAAATTTCCCTACATAGTTCAAGTTGCCTTTGAAATCACTTTGTAGTCCAGGCTGGCCTTGAACTTGCAGCAATCCTCCTGCCTCAGCCTCCCCAATGCTGGATTAGAAGTATGCATTTTCCACTTTCAGCTTGGTTTTCTTTTCCTATTTTGTGTGTCAATGTTGGTTTTGGTGTCATGTAATACTATAAATTCATTCTATAAATGAATTTGTATGCTGCAGTGGGAAGTATTATATTTGTTTAAGAAAAGGATGTGTAGAATTGGTATCTTTTATTCATTTCGTCTTTATTCTCATCTTCCTTCTCCTGCTTTGCTTTTACTGAAACATGAGTCTTTTTTATTTTTTGGTGTTTTGAACACATCTTTAGTGAAATCATTCATTCCTGAAAACTTCTTTTTTGGAAGTTCCTAAGAGATGAATTCAACTTTCACAATATTTATATGGTTCTTTAAAGTATTTATTTTATATCAGATGAGTTGTGACCCTTCGCCATTTGAGGAAGTGTTTCAATTGATATGTTACTATATTTTGTGTCTGAGCTGCTAGCAGCAATCCCTTGTCCTTGTGAGGTGTGCACCGTGCAAGTGACATTTCCTGTTTTGTTTCCCACATTGGTAGTATATGTGCTCTCTCTTTTCTTTCTTTGTCACTCTTGATAGATATTTGTCAATTGCACTGACCTCTTCAATGAACCAGCTCTTTGTTTTTATTGATTTTTCTGTTTTCAATATCAATGACTTTTGCTCTTTATCTTCCTCCTCTGATAGCTTTAGATCTATTTTGTTCTTCCTTTTCTATATTGTCGAGGTGGGAATTTAGACTTTTTTCTCTCCTAGTTGTATTACATTCTGAAAGTCGCTGTTACAAACTCATCAGTGGGGCGGAACCGGTCGGGAGGAGTGGCGGAAGGACAGAGACCCCTGGTGGCAGCAGCGGCAAGAAGAGGGACTCGCTGGGGACTGCGAGCTCAGCGCACCTCATTATCAAGGATCTTGGAGAGATTCAGTCAAGGCTTTTGGATCACCGACCAGTTATTCAAGCGTGTAGCTCAGAGAACTGTGAGCACAGACTTCCTGGAAAGATACTGTGATCCGTGCTCTACAGGGTTAATTAGTTTTTTCTGGGGCCCAAAGGGCAGCTGCTGTCAAGGCTTCCCTGGCTGAGAGAGAGGGAAAGTGCGTCACGCATTATTCCGTGAGTGATGTCACAGAGCGGCCAGGCCTTGGAAAGGAGCTCTCACTGGAGAGAGGGAAGAGGCAGGCAGAGCATTGTCTCCCCCTGAGACAGCACTGGCCACGGCCACGCGGGACTCTGACCTGCCTGTCGGGGGAGTCTGCAGATTTTGCAGCGCAGCGTAATGCTGTGCATTTCCCCGGGTGATCAGACACATGTGTTAAGGGTTGTGGCCTTCTAGGCCTTAATATTTTCATCTTTTGAAATGTGCTTAGGATGAAAAGTTTACCAAAAGTACATTTTGACTTTTAGCCTTTTCAAGAACCATAGTCTTTCCAACTGTTTACCTCATCTTTGTGTCTATTTTGCCGGGGGTAAGTGTATAACATACACAACGTCTGTACACATTTCAAATGTTTAATGAGGAATCAGCAAAACTGACCAAGGAGTCCCTCTTGAGCCATAGAAGGATTCTGGGTCCCAGTGAACCAGAAGTGTTCGTCCACATGGCAAGTGATCCGTGTTAAGTGTAAATCCTTTTCAGTGTTAAGGTCTGCGCTCACCAGCAGGTGTATTGTGATGAAACCTGTACCAACTCTGTCATCACTGTCATCTCTGAAATATGCATTGAGTAATCTGAGGGAAGAGCTAAGTTGGTTTTTTAAATTTGCCATAAACCGAGCAAAAGTAAATGCAATAATCAAGAGATTTATGGTGAATTAATTTGCATTATGGATAAATCTATTTAATATTTTTATTGCTCTTCATTAAAGAAGGGCATAAGAAAGAAAATATCCAATTCTCTGGTGTTAATCTCAGTGTTGCAAATGCAGAAAATCGACAGTGCTCACCTGTGTGAATTTATGGCTTACTGTCAAAGCTTCATTCTTGGTTGCGTGTTGAAAATGTGATTAAAGTTGATAGAAGAGATGAAAAAAACCTCATTGGCTTAAAACAACAATGCATTGTTCAGTACTAGAGGGTGGAAAGAGAAATCAACATCAGTAGATAAAATCAGAATGTCAGCAGGTTTGCAACCCATTTCCTTGCCTTTTCCGGATCCTAGTGGCTGTCTGCATGGTTCAGTTTGGAGTCCCTTCCTCCATCTATGATCTGGCCGCCTTGCCAAGGCTCACCTATTGTAATGGAAGCAGAAACACTGAAACAGTTCTGTGAAACAGATTTGGACTGAGAACTGATCTCTGGTGGTCTAGAGCATATGTGGGATGAGCAGATGGGAAGTACAGGGGGAGAATGCCTTGTCAATTGGGGATTGATTTATACAATGTGTATCACAGTGCTATGCATCACAGTGACTGGTGGTTTCTATGAGACAGAAGCAACCAAAACTGCAACAGGAACTATTACTTGGGCAACTATTACCTGAACACAGGAACTATCACCTGGGAATTATATTAGCTAAAGTGCCATTTTCTGATATACTATGAGCACATGAGGTTTTGGGGGGCCATTTAGATATAAGATGAAACAGTATAGCTCATCCCTTTTACTACCTATGTCTCATAAATTCTGATATATATTATATTTTTTATTTCTCTTACTTAAAGGCATTTAAAAATGTTCCTTGAGGCTTCCTCTTTATTCTGAAGATTATTTAGAAATATATCTTTAGGGTCTAAATTTCTGGAGATTTTCCTGCTATGTTTGTTTGGATATCTAGTTTGATTCCATTTTGTCATGGAACACAGTACATAATTTCAAGTCTTTAAAATTTGTGGTAGCTTATTTATAGCCCAAGGGATGGTACATACTGGCATATGTTCCATGTGCTATGAAAAATAATACACATTCTATTGTTGTTGGGTGGTGTGTTCTGTAAGTGTTAATTCGATGTTCTCCACTGATAGTGAGGAGTTCTTCTCTATACCTGCAGATGTTTTGTCTGTGGTCTGAATAAGTGTTGATGGAGAGATATTGAAACTGAAAACATTTTTGCACTTATCCTTTTTGCCTCACATGTTTTGCACCTCTTCTGTTTGACTCAGACTCATGTAGGATAGCTCTGTCCTCTTCGTAGACTTTTTAAGGCAGGGTTTTGCAATGCAGTTCAGGTTGCCTGTGAACTAACATTGTAGCCCAGACTGGCCTTGAACTCATGGCAATCCACCTGCCTCAGCCTCCTGAGGTCTGGGATTGCAGTTGTGTATCACAATGCCTGGTTCAGAAACCTTAAGGTTGGTTTATGCAAGGAATTTGAAAAAGTTTGGAGAAGTGGCCTAGAAAAAGCCTGGAACACCGTATGTTAATCTTATAAGGAAATTCTGCTGGATTCTCAGAAGACCAGAATGCTGGTAAGAACATGGACAACAAAGAGGTCTCAGTTGGAAACTGGGAAAGACATATACTCTTATTATACCATGACAAGGAAGTTGAATGCATTTGTCCTTGCTTTGAGACTTGATTGGAGGATGAATTTGACAGTGAGAGTCTGGTTTACATCCTGGGAGAAATTTAATTGGAGCAATGCTCTTAGTGCATGGCTACTGCCAATTTTGTTTAGCCAAATTTACAAAAAGAATCACGAGCAAAAAATAATAAAACAGAAGATTTGAAAATTTTGCAGTTTGGCCGTAAGAGTAGCATATATAAAGTTTTAGACAAGGAGCACAAGTTACCAAAGTGATAACTATCCATAAAAAGAAGCCAAGGGCTTAACACAGGGACAGCAGGAAAGATACTCTGAGGACATTTCAGGAATTCACAAAATGAAAATTTGTTTCAAAGACTTTAGTTTGGGGAAAGAGCCCTGAAGCACTCTGCCCATGTTAAGGAACAATTTAAGAGCTGTTTCCCTTGGAATGTGTCTTCCTGGGTTCAGCTGGCAACACACTCAGAACCAGCAGCAACTGTGGCTCCAGAGGCCTCAGGCACAGGCTGGCCGGGTGGTAGATCTTGGCATCATCCTCATATAAACCAGCAGGTGTGAAGAGTTACAGGATTGTGTGTGCTTCCATCAAGATATCAACAGAAATCCAACGTATCAACGGAGGCCATATAGTGTGAAGGAGCGTGTAGTCCTTACAAGTAGAACAAAAGAACAGTGTGTGGAGCCACGAGAGTGAAACCAGAGCTAGAATGGAGATGGCAGGGAGGAAGAGGTGCAGCCATGAAGAACATCTGCCAAGGTAAACTGCAGGCAGCATGAAAAGCAAGCCTAAGAGTGGTCCTTTGTGCTGCATGCAGCCAAGCCTTAGAGACAGCGGGCCCTGGTGCTAGACATAGGCTGTGAGATTTAGTGTTTGCTTTGTTGAGTTTTGATTGTGCTTTGGTTTTGTAACTCTTTGCTGTTTGCCTACTGTTTCCTTTGAAATGGAAATATTTACTGTGTCTATCCCAACATTTTATCACATAAATATGAATTTTTTCCCTGAAGGGACTTACAAGCTGAGGTTGCCTTGAGTCTCCGAGGCAATTTTACACTTAGATTTTGGAGCAAAATCAAGATAATGAAGACTTTAGGATTCTTGAGAATGAACTAAATGCACTGTGCTTTATGCAATGGACAAGAACTTTGGGGAGCTTAGAGTAGAAAACTATAGTTTGGATCTTAAATGACACACAGAGGTTCATCTTGGAAAGGCTTGCTCTCTGGGATGGCACTATAGGGAGCTGGTAGAGCTTTTAGGAGGAGGGGTGCAGTGGGAGGTCTTTGAATAAGTACAGAATTTGTAACCAGATTATAACAGAAAATTCTGTTGTGGGCTCAGAACTCCATTGGATTAGGGGACTATGGTTTCTTCGTCTTCCTTCCTTTCCCCTTAAAAGCAATTATGTGACTGTGCCACCACCTCCTTCCTCTTCCTCTCCCTCACTCCCTGTGAGATGAGAAGTTTTTCTCTGCCCCATGCTGCTGGTGTTATACATTCTCACTAACATAGCACTGGGAGCTCCAAACCTGTGGATCAAAATAAACCTTTTCTCTGTTTAAATGGATTATCTGAAATATTTATTATTTTGACAGAAAGCTCAGGATAACACAGGGCTACTGAGGGCAGATAATGTCTTGCTCTACAGTTTATCTTCTAAATGGGTAGAAAAAAAAGGAAAAGGCAGTGAGCCACGGAAAATAGTGAACTGGAGAAAGGAAATTAAGGGTTACAACTTGAAGATTGTTGATTGTGGTCCAAGTCCAAAAAAGGAGACTGTCCCACCACCTTAGACCCCATATTGCTAATCCTCCTTGTTTAACCAGATTCACCATTTAGCATGAACTCCACCCATTCCGCTGACGTCATCTGCACCACGCAGTTATCTTTCACATGCCAGCTATCAGGTTCTTCAGCAAACACAGCGCAGCAGAATCTCTCTATTCTGATTGCAAGGACATAGCCACAGAGACCTTTCTCATTGTGGACTTCAATGAATTTGCATGTGTAATTTATCTTCTTCTTCTCTTTACAGCAGTGATAGACAGACAGCTTTGTAATATACTCTCCTACTTCCTTTTCTGTCTTTGGGAGGTCACCTTCATTTGCTTGAAAGCCAGTTATATTTTGTGTCTTGTCGTGTACACCAATGAATAAATATCCACCATCAGTATTTGCAAACGCAGAAGCACTCTTAAGAAGAATCTCTTTAGTGCGTTGTAATAACTTGTTTTTCTTGAACGACTTAAATTCAACATGAGTTGATTCAGTAAAGGGGACTTTTTCATTTTGTGTAAGTTTTTCACTGTTAAAAAATTCAGCAGCCAGGTCTTCGTTGTGACTTTCATCAGTATAAGCCCTCTCTGCAGGCAGCGTTGGTGTTGAATATGACCTCCCTTCAGTTCTCTTCAGTTCCTTGAGGAATTCCCGTGCAGAGGCCTCATCCATTTTATCTGTACGCGTCACATTCCTTCTGTACATATTGGTGCTCAAGGTTCCATACTGCTGACCAGCTATGCCTGACTTCACAAAAATCAGAAAGTGGTGCTCTTTCTGCATGAAATTCAGGTATGTTTCAACATCTGACACAATATTTTTAAAATCGTTTTCCAAATCTTGTCCTATTCCACATTTTGGATAACTATAGTCTTCATTTTCAATTTTTGCCTTGACTATTCCCCCTGCACACTTCAGAAGAGCTGATATAGCCCTTAAGATCTTGTTTTTCTGTTGTTCTTTCAGCTTGCCATCCATCTCGTTCCTGGCCTCCCCGAGGGTGACCTTTTCGGCATCTAAAACCAGCTCAGCGTAGTCAGATTCTGCATCAATAGGTAAATACACTTCCCCAGCAGCCATCTCAACTTTGAAGCTGAAATTTCTTCCTGTAAAATAGACAGAGCCCATTGGAATAGGACCTGAGCAGAAGAGAGCAAATTCTGTATTATTTGAGAAATACAACAAAATCCTTGCTGTATAGATTCTAGAGAACCAGTGAGTGAGTATACAGGTGGGAAGTAATGTTTGTGGAGACAAATGTGGACGTGAGACTATAATAATTTGTACTCCTACTGATCTTTCCAATTTGTTTCCATAGATTTATTGATCTTCTAATTCTTTGAATGTCTTCTTTATGTGTGACTTTATTCATTCTCTAATCTCTAATATCACATGTCTGTATTTTCACTCCTTCCTTAAATAAACCGCTGAAGGGAGTCTGTCTAATCTTTTGGTCTCCTCAGTAAATCAGGATTTAGGTGTACAATCATTTATACTTTTTATTTTATTTTAATAATTTTAACATTATCTTCCATGACTTATTCCTTTTATGGGGGGTCCTTTGGGAAAATTTCTAGTTGGGGACCTACTCAGCAGTATTCTCTTTTCATTATGTTTTGCTTCTTGTAAGAATAAATTTAGATTTAGAAATCTTGGTCAATCATCTTTTGTAGTTGTTACTGTTGTTGTTTTGAGGGTTTTTTGTTTGTTTGTTTTTTCTTCTTGATTTCTGAGACAGAAAGTACTTTACTTGTCTGTAGCACATCCTGACCACATGACAAACATCCAGCAGGATTTGCAGCTATATGGCTTTAGCATCTGAAAAGTTATGGTCCCTAAAGTGTGGACATGGAATCCTCCAAGGTGCTTCATTCCCCTGACCAATTTACTAGCAGTACAAAATGGGTTACTCTGTCTCAGTTATCATAAGGAGAGAAACTCTCCCACTTTTATCAACCTACCCCACGTTTCTAATCCGAAAATATTTGTTTAAGGGAGGAGAGAACTACACTCATTGTTTTCTAGGTCAGAGTTTTTCAACTTCAGCACTATTGTACATTGGGCTGGAAAATCCCTCGTTGTAAGGGATTGTCTTGTACATTGTAGGGTGTTTAGCTGTATCCATAGGCTTTACTTATCAGGTGGTACTAACAGCCCTAAGTTGTGAGAACCATAAGTGTCTCCAAGCACTACATTCTGTGAAGAACAAAATTCACCTTGACATCTACTCTGCTGAGGGTGCTCTGCTTTAGTCAAATATTGAAGTGCTGTTCAACAGAAATATTATGTAAACTACACATGTTGAGTTCAAGTTTCCTGGTAACTACATTTGAAAAAGAAATAAAGAGATGGAATATTAATAACACATTTCATTAACTAAATATTTCCAAAATATATCATTTAAGCATTGATCATTTAAAAATGATTAATGTGATATTATCATTTAGTTTTCATCCCAAAGTTTTGAATCCAGTGTGCAGAAATGGGTGGTTCTAAGGTTGGGACAGGATATACAACATGTGCTTGTCTTATATCTGATTTAGGGAACTCAGAAAGAAAGACAGAAACACTTTTTATTTTTCTGAGTTGTCTAGTTTTGCTGGAGTTAGGAGAGCTGACAGTGTCAAGGACAGATGCTAGAATGCTGCCGGTAAACATGGATAGGAAACAGAATTTCAGAACTTACACTATGGCAGGACAATGGCAGAACAAGAGTAACCATGAGTAAAATACTAGTGAAATGTGTATTATTTTCAACTTGTATCAGTCATCCAAATATTACTAGTATTTAGAATAGGATTTTAGAATGTTTTGAATACACTGAAAAAATAACTCTTTTCACTGGCAGTTTTACTTTCTGTCTTGTTTTGTTTTTGTGCTGGGGGTGTTGTGGATTGAACTCAGAGTGCACAGTGAGCGCATGCTGGCTACTGAGCCTCACCATTAGCATTGTATTGCCCTGTAAATTACCAGGGTTTTTAGTCAGAAGAATAATCATAGGTGTCCCACTATTGTTGGGTTGTAGTGTCTAATTAGCACAGACTGAACAATGCAATAAAAATTATTTGTCATATTACTGTTTTTAAAAAATCAGGATCTCATTATGTAGTTCAGGCTGGCCTTCTACTTGCCTTGTAATGCAGGCTGCAATCCTCCTTCCTCAACCTCCTAATTGCTGGAGTACAGGTGTGTACCAACATGCCCAACTTTCTCAAGGCTATTGTGACTGGGAAGTCGATGTTGAAGTTGCCTGCTCTGTGGTTTGCATTTTGAAACTGTTTTGAGGGCTGTTGTTAGCTGCCAACACACTGTGTTCTCAAAAGACTTCTAGTCTGTGTACATGGGCACAGAGGGAACAAACTCTCCTGCATCACTTGTTATAAAGACACCAACCTTACTAGATCAGAGTCTCACTCCTGTGATCTCACTTAATGTTCATGATTTCCTTTGTGGCCCCAATCTCCACATGGGCTAGGGCTTCAGCATATGAATTTGGGGTGAAGACAACACAAACACACACAGAGTCTAAAGTGAGGAGGCACAAAATTATGAAAGTAAGTTGGGAAAATTAGTTTCAGACTGTGCGTTGCTCACGGCCTTATGCCTGCGGTTTCTCCTCTGTGCTGCACTTCTGCCAAGACACCCTGCCTTGGAACCAGCAACGTATGGACTGAAACCTCTACAAACTATTAGAAAAGCTAACTCTCTTCTCATTAAAAAAGAATGACTTAAAAGTCCTGAGAGATGGTGGATCGATAAATAGCAAGGTAAAGAGCCTTTCTGAGAGAAACAGCTCAGACGCTAGAATTTAACACCATGGGGAAGACCAGATGAAAGGAGAGGGATTCTCATGACCCAGGAAGAAACTAAGGAAAAAGAAAAAGAAAAGAGAAACATGGACAGAAGGCTGGAGCCAAATGTGCTGTCACTGGAGTCAGTCCCACGCTGTGCTAGTGGTCCTGGAGTCAGAAGACTCTTGATCGTGCTGAAGTCGGGGGTTGGTGAGCCTGAGGCCCTCAACAGGAGGATGCATCGCAAAGGAGAAGGGAGCCCATGTGGAGATCTGCACTAGCCTGTGGTGAGTGCTCAGAATTTGGTCCGCCCATGGGAGGGGGTGACTGGCTGGATGACATATTGGAATTGGGCAGGACAGGCCTAAACCCGGAACTGTAGCAGCTTCAGTAGGCTGCTCCTGGCACAGAACAGAGTGGGGAGAACTGTTTGGGCTGGTTCATGCCCCTGGGCAGGACCCAATAGCTTGGGACAAAGTTGCCCCTGAAACTGACCTGAACCAGTTCCATCCACATGGCACACACTAACATGGTGAAGACTCCCTGTGATTGACTGGCTCAGAGGGGAGGATCCAGCCTGCACCACCCCTACTTGCACATCAGTGATCAACAACAAACTGGACAGGGCAGCAATCCCCTAGCCAACACACTTCAGAGTAACCATAACCAATACAGAAAGGGCCTGGAACCTCCACTATACACCTGTCTGGAAGAAACCAGAAACATTACAGCAGTAAGAAACAAGAAAAAGCCTCCAGCCAACAACCCAGGGAATATGGGTCCAGAAGAGGTAAACACAGAGGAGATAGAGGGCAGTAAACATGTAATATCGGAAACAGCATCAGCTGACAAAGAAATATCTTTGTGACATTATAGAAGAACTCAAAACAGAAATACTAATAAAGCAAGATATAAGAAGATTAATAAAGGAAATTCTAAGCACCTCTCAAGAAGACACAGATGGAAGAATGGAGGAACACAGAAAAAGGAGGGAAACCTTCAATGAACAATATAAAAAAATCTAGAATACATGAAACAGATTCAAAGAGGTTACCAGGAAATTAAAAGCTCCATTGAAAGCTGGCAAAACCACTTGAAAGAAACTAAAGATAGACTATCAAAACTTGAAGATAGGTTTGCAATGTGTGATCACCAAAAGAAAAATCTCTTAAAAATAACAAGGAACCAGGAAGTTACAATACAAAGGCTAGAAGATGACAAGAGGATGTACAACTTAAGAATAGAAATGTGAGTGAAGAAGCAGGGGTAAACACAAATGAAATACAAACTCTATTCACAGAAATAATTAAGGAAAACTTTCCAAGTATAGGAAAAGGAAATGATATTCAGATATATGAGGCATACAGAACTCCAACATACAGCTACAACCAAAATAGATCTACACTCAGACATGTAATAGTCAAGATCCCAGAAATTCATTACAGGAACAGAATATTAAAAGCTGTCAGAGAAAAGAAACAGATCACCTATAAAGGAAAAACCCATCAATATCATAACAGACTTCTTGACACAAACCATCAAATCAAGAAGAGCTTGGAATACAGTATTCCAAGCCCTGAAAGAAAATAGCCTCCAATCCAGATTGATGTACCCTGCAAAACTATCTCTCAAAATTAATGGAGAAACAAGATGCTTCTGTGACAAAGAGGAATTGCGGGAGTTTGTGACGCACAATCCAACCCTACAAAAAATACTGGAGAACATTCTAGAGAGAGAGAAAAAAACCAGGGTTTCAGGAACAGTGGCAGAGAGGCCTCAATGAATGGGGAAGACAGTGGAATGAGGGAGAAAAGTAGACAACCAATGGCAGAAAAATAGCACAGCAGAGATGAGGTAGAGAAGTTTGGCTGTAATCTCTAACATAGATGGCCTTCATACACTAACAAAAAGAAACACAGGCAGAGTAGATCAGGAGATGGGGTCCCATGAGATGCTCTGTGTAGGAAATATAATCAACCTGAGAAAGGGTTTATGGACTGAAAATCAAAGATGAGAAAACAGTGCTCTAAGTGACAGGGAACCAGAGAGAAATAGGGGCAGCTCATCCAGCAGCTGCAGATAGGTTGGAAAGACATGACACTTCTGTGCAGTGGAGAACTACTCAGCTATAAGGAAGGAAAACCTTGAGGCTCTTGTAGGTAAAGGAATACAACTTAAGATCAAGCTCAGGGGTAAAAAGTTTCAGAGACACTTAGGTAAATAGCAGGTTGCACCCCTAACCTAAAAACTAAAGGAGTTAGTGGGATACAAAATGTACAATACGCCCTGCGAAAATGAAAGGGGAAGAATTGTCTAAAAAAGGAAGGCAGAGGACATTGTTAATAGTATATCAGGATTTAAAACCCACATTATTCTCATTGCTCTGTTTAGTTTGATTATATTCTGTTCCAGTCTGTCTACTTGTACTAGATTTGAGGGCACAGAGAGCCATTCCAAAAATAGTTGGATATACTATGGTAAGCATCCTTAATTTTCTATTAACTTAATCTGAAGCTCTGAATTACTTACACTGTCCTATTATGACTGATCTTATTTGAATCTGGTTTGTTAGATCACTGTCTTGTCTTGACTGATTTTATTTGAATCTGTCATGTTGGATAGTATCAAGTCTGAGAGTCTAGGCAACTATTCTGAAGACAAGATTCAATAGTTTTGACTATTACCTGCTTTTGAAGTCCTATAATGTCTCTGATGACTTGTTTTTATTAATATGGTTATGTACTTCTATGTTCAATTATACTATGCCTGATAATATACACAATTCTATTGAAGATAACAAGAGAAATCATAGCAACCACTGTAGATCACCTTGTATTGTGGTTTTAATCTTGTACTATGGCCATCCTCTTGTTTTGAATGACCCTTTTTTGTTTTCTTTCTCATTTGGTTTTATTCTTTAAAAAAAAAAAAGAATGACTTAGACAGGGATTTAGCTCAGCAACATAAGTGCCTGCCTGGCAAGCATGAGGTCATGAGTTCCATCCTCAGTACAAAAAAAAAGGTTTAAAATTGAAATGGATACATTAAAGAGCACTGAGAAATAAAAATAAACAGAAAAGTTAGCAGAAATAGAGTTTTTGATGATGCTGATGGACATTTCTTTTTTCAGCAATGGAAGACAGTCTCAGGGTCTTAGTCATGCTGGACCAGTGCTGTCATTGAGCCACATCACCATCAAACTCACTGATTTCTAAAGAACATTTCTTCCCTACTTGTGTTCACTTTAGAGCTTATTTACATCCTTCAATTAGATTTTAGTCTCAAGTACTGTGTCCTATTGAAAGCTAAAGAAAACTAGTTGGTGTTCCTGTTCTCTTGGCCTAAAAATTTCTGTATAATGACCATGTTATCACAATTAATGCTTGATCAAGTCCATTCTGTGAACCCACAATGGAGATTGTAGTTTTAAAGAACTGAATAATCATCACAGTGCTCTTACTTTTCCAAAACAACTAGGGCCTGCTTTATCAATGACTGAATTATCTTGAGAATCTCCCCAGTCCTGAATCAATATAACAAAGAGGAATATCAAGAATTCAGGAAAGAGGTTCTGTTTCTTGGCTGGCCAAATTAACACACCAACTTCTGCAAAGAAGAAACCAGGGAAAGAAATGCATGAAGCCACTACAACAAATCCAATATTAAAAAGAAAGAAAAATCACAGATTAACTTTCCTTTTTTATGACTTTTATGCAGTGTGCAAAGTGCTGGTCTCTGTTGTGCAGGGCTGCTAAGGTGCTTTATAGGAAACCACCATGTTTTGTTATAATGTATGAGCTGCATCCCAGAGATGTGCTTGGTATAGAGCAGATCTTGGCCTGTGGATGTGGAGGCAGGCACTGGTCCTCTGTGGGTGGAGTTCTACAAAGTCCAACTGCTGTCTCCTCACCACTTGCTCAGATACTTCCACAGTACTGGCCTCATTGATTACTTTGCCCTCAAGAGGTGTGTGTGCCTCTATGCACCAGGCTGTTGTCCTGGGTCTTGGTGTCCTGATGAGTCTTACACTCTTTCAGCTGGCCTGTCTTCCATGATGCAGTGGAGGAGCCTGGATCACAAACTCACAGTCTTCCAGCTGGTCTGCCCTACTGAAAGTAACGGAGGAGCCCAGAGCATGGACTCATCGTCTTGCAGCAATCCCACAGTCTGGGATTCTCTCTTACTCTTATCGTGCACTCCAATGAAAAGACAGACTCCTCTAGTGTGTTTGCAAATGCAGAGATATACTCTGAAATTATGCTGTTTGCATATTTTTGAATGTGTTTTGTGGATAACTGTTTAAACTCCCTTGTGTCTAACTTCCCTTGTGGCTGGTACTGGAAGATGTGAGAATCAAATCAGCTCTCTCAAGGCCTGCTCCAAGTCCAATCCCATCCCCACATCATGGTCGTCCTCATTTGCCATTTCCATCCTAATCACTGCTCGTCCTGAGCTTTACAAAGCACATGCAGCCTGAAAACTCTCTGCTTCTCTTCATCTCTGAATTTTCTGCAGCTTTTTTTTCTATCTTTTTCACCAAGAATGACTTTCCTACACTGATGACCAAGTCTGGGAGTGATGGTTCCACCAGGAGGCAGCAGTCATTTGTCTGCATGTTGACCCCACAGCTCCAACTACTGGAACATTTGTTTCACATTCACCACAAAATCATTTGCTCTACACACTCAGCCCAGTTTTCTGTTTAAGAGAAAACATTTACTCTATGTCTAATATGTTTTTAGACAAAGAAATAAAAGAACAAATCAGACAGCTTAGGTGATAAATGGAAAGTGCTATGAGATTATGCCAAGTTAAAGTAATTGGGGAGTTTAAAAAATGGCATTCAGAACACTAGGGACTGAGCAACACAATTCAATGTTAGCCTAGATATTTATTATTTCCAATCCTGTTGGCTTTCTTTTTTTAAGAGAGAGTCTTTCTAAATTATCTTGGATGGCCTGAAATTCATGATCCTTCTTCCCTAGTTTCCTGCAAGTTGGGACTCCAGATGTGCACCACCACACTTGGAAAATACACCCAATAAAATAGGGTATATTTAAAGAAATGCCTGCCTGAATGTGTTTGCTGTAGCACTACTCACAATTGCGAAGTTTTGAAAATAACTTAGGTGCACATCAAGGGATGAATGAACAACAAAAGTTAGGTTTTATATACTCACCAGGGACTATCATTCAATCCAGAACCATACTATTATGTCATTAGCAGGAAGATGGGTAGAACTTGAGCTCATAAAATTTAATCCCCAGGTAGAAACTGGAAGAATAGAAAGGAATCTGAGAGTCATATATAGACAATCTTGAAAAAAGAAAGGGACAGAGTTATGGAGAAGAAAGAAAAGGGGAAGAGAAGGTAGTAAGAATAATGGATATGATCAAATAACGACACGTGCATGCATAGAAATGTCAAAGTGAAAGAAAGTGAAATATACAATTTAATAGGCATTAATAATAATTTTCAAAACACAGGGAGCACCTACCTTAAAATGACTGTCAGTGTCAGGATTAAACAAAATTATTCACACCAAGCATTTAGTACTAGTTTTTGATCCACAAATGTTCAGTAAACCTATATTAATCATCCTTATGTCACAATGGGTCAATGAGTGGGGGTACAGAAGTAGCATAAGCAATTGGAGACAACATGTTCACTATGTGAAACTATGAAAGGGAGTGGTACAAGGAAAATATCTGGAAGAAAAGAAGGAGTTGAAGATTGTTTTATCTTCAAAAGGCTTGAAAATACATAACATGGATAGGAAGGCACCTGCAGGGAAGTGAAAATGTAAAGATGGAGGAGGAAGGTGGGATAATGGAAATAACGAGGGCCCTGAAGAGCCAGGCAGGGGAAAGAATGTGATCTAGAGCCCAAAGACAGCCAGGAGGAGCACAGAGGAAACATTTGGCCTGGGTAAAGGTAGGTACATAGTGTGGGCGATAGGCAGGTGAGAGAGTGCTCTTCTGATGCCAGATGGTGGAGATCTGGAGGGTGGGGAAAGGAAGAAGCTCAAGGGGTAGAAGGTCTGAGTAAGGGAAATAACACAAGGACAGAGGAAACTTAGTTAAAACAATGGATCGTGATAGATAATGAAAGCTGGCAGAACCACTCAGTCATAGAGCAGTTTTGAGTTATTCATAGGAAAATGGATAGATCTTGAGGCCAAGATGCTAAGTGAAATAAGTCAGTTTCACAAGGTTAAATATTACACGGCATCCCTAATGTGACAGATGCAAAATATAAACAACGTGATGAGCAAGATTAAGAGTCTTGTAAAGGAGCAGAGAAGTAGTCATCATAGAAATAGGAAGGGAATTTGACAAAGGAGGGGTAAGGGAGGGGATGCGAAGAAAAAGTGAAGATGTGAGATCTTTATTCCCCAAGCTGAATGTAATCAATATGTACTGCAAACACGTATTAGTAAAAAAAGATAAAACTTAAAATGAAGTTTGAATAATTAAGACTAAGTGTTATTTAAAAGCTTAATGTAATGAACAAATATCTAGTATAATGATTTGAAAATATAACAACCTAATTCAAAAGGCCTTTGGCCTCATTTGCTTTACATAAAATGTGGAAAAGCTTTCTGTGACAGCCTTATTTTCCTTTCCTACAATAAATCCATCCTATTCTAATGACTGGAAATTGTAATCTTTGCTTGTTAGTAAGGACCAAGGGACTCCGGACAGATGAGGCCGATGATGACACAGGTGGCCTGACAGAGAAAACTGACAGAGCAATGAGAACACTGTGAAGAAATTTTTAGAAAACGGAAGGGTAGTGCATCCACTACCTTACGCTTTTATCTGATTTAGATTCTTGCATCAAAATTTCTATTCTTCACTGCTGTTCTGCATTCCAGGAACCTGCCTGTCAATTTGTTTGACCTTTGTGGACTTCAAAGGTCAATATTGCCTTAATCTCACACACTCTAATGCCAAAGCAGTACCACCTGATATGTTTTCATTGCTATCTATATACAAAGTTTTACCATGTGGCTCACACTATTTAGATGTTTTGGCAAAAAAAAAAAATCTGAGTGCACTGCCTAATTTCTATTCAGTTTAAAGGAAAACTACAGCAAGCACTTCTTGCATATTCTTTGCACTTCAGAGATGGAGTTTCACACACATTTGAAGATGTAAATAAAATTGAACAAAATAAATAAGAAATTGAAAATATGGAGGAAGGTCAGGACACTTACTAAAGAACTTTCAAAATGCAAGCACTTATTTTTGTTGAGTTACAGGATAAGTTTCTCAAACCTTTCAACGTGTTCAGGGTTTCCACCAGCACAGGAGAGCAACACCACCTGATGTTTCCGTCCACCAAGATCAGTCCTGAAGCACCTGCTGGGCTGAAAAATACACAGAGGGGCCACAGAATTCAGGGACTCAGATTTGGGCTTGCTGGCTCCAAATCCCTGCTCTGTTATTTTGCAACTGTGTGGTTTTGGGACTCTTTATCTTAGAAAAATAGTAACAGTAATAAAACGTATTCATAAAATTGTTGTGAGAAGTAAATGAGATAATATTTGTAAAGCCTTTGAAATTCCACTTGACATTGAGTACACCTATGGCAGAATTTAACAGATTAGCATAGGAAGAAAGGCCCAGAATCCAGGAAACCAGTGAGCACAGGGCAGAGACAGGCTTGCTGACAAGCTAGGCAAGAGTGTGAAGGATTCATTAAAAGCAACCAGAGCTGCTGAAGAACAATTAGAGAAGTGAGCGTCAGGATCCTTACTTTGCTGTGAAAAGGGCTGGCAACAGGTCTGGCCTCTGACGCAGGTGCCTCGGAGGTGTAATCAGGAGAGCAGAAGTTCTCTGGGTGATGCAGTGCTCTGAGGAAACAGGTGGAGACTGGTGAGCCCTGAACAGAAACTGAACACAGGGGAAGTAGAGTGTGACAGAAGTGCTGTTTCAGGAAATGGAAACCAAACTGCTCTGTGCCCTTGTCCAATAGCACTCTCATATTTTACAGATCTCATAGGGTGGGAGACTTTCATTTTTCTCATTTCATCCGTCTTGTACCTTATAAACACTTGGCAGGGAATTTATGATTCTAATTCTGCTTTTTAGCTCTCAGATTCAGGACAGTGAGATACCGTGGTCTTATGTACAGAACTTGTTTCTCAATTCTACAGTTTCAAAAACCTTGGGCCATAGAAGCTCTCCTGAGATCTGTCCCAAGGGGACCTGGCCCTGTGTGTCTCCTGCTCTGTTTGGTCAGAACACTGGGCTTTCTGCCTATGGTATTAAATTTTTCTCTTTTCTTTGGGTTGTTTCTACACAGTGGCATCTAGTTTAGGACTTTGAATCTATAAAATACTCAAGATAGTATTTTCAACCTACAACTGTGAACACATACAAGCATGCATCTCTCCTTCCAGTGAAGACAAAGTAATGACTTTTTCAGACAAAAATAAGGAAAAAAAGAAAAAACCCTCAGGTAAACTTTCACTAACAGATCATTAATAAGAAATGTTAATGCAAATTCTTTTTCTGTTTGTTTGGTTTTGTTGTTTGTTTACTTTTAAGACAAGGTCTTCCTATGTAGCCCAGGCTGGCTTGGACCTCACAGTGATCTTCCTGCCTCGGCCTCCAGAATGCTGGGATTACAGATGTGTCCCACTGATTTTTGTTGTTTTTGAGACAAGATCTTGCTGTTCATTCCGTAATCTAGTCAAGTTGAAATCTAGAATTCACTGTCAGAGGATGTCAAATCTATTTTTTCCCATTCTATTTTTACTGGTGAAAGTGTTCAGTAGCCTCCATTTTTTCCTCATCACTATATATGTCCCACAGTTACCATTAAATCCTGTAGCTGCCATCTGTCTTCTAACCTGACACTTCACTTGATTAGCAAGTTCAGGTTTACAGTTCATGCAATATTTTCGGTGATGGTTTTTTCAATTTATTTCTCTCTTACTCTCTTTCTTTGTGTCTTTTCATCTCTCTCTCTCTCTCTCTCTCTCTCTCTCTCTCTCTCTCTCTCTCTCTCTCTCCTTCTCTGTCTATTCTCTCTTCCCTGGGGATGGAATCCAGGGAACTTACACACAATCACTTGGTGTGGGCTTTGATTGACAATATGCTGATTGTCATCCTCCTCTTTCTTTTGTGTTCTCTGCAGTTTTTTACACAGAGCACGTACTTCAGAAAGATACGCATTTGGACGCATATGGGGTCCTAAAATATGAGATCACACCTTGGTTTTAGGGAGCATTAGTTATTTTTTATTAAATTTGGGGGAACTGGGGAGAGAATCCAGGGTAGTGGGTATAGAACTGAGTCGATCCAGCCTTTTATTTTTTGAGAAGTTAGCTTACTAAATCTCTCACATTGGGTTGAAACTGTCAAACTTCCTGATTTACTCTCTCAGAGTGCTGGAGTTAGGCACAACTGAGTCAGGAGGAAGGGTGTGGCAAAGACGGCTGGGGAAGATGTGACTTGTTAATTGTTGGGTCACAGAGCAGGGCCACATAATAACCATGTGCAACATGCATGTGGAACATCTCGGGCTCCCAGGAGATACACATGAGCTATAAGGACACAGACGCCACAAGGAGCCCTTAATGGTGACTCTTCATGGCAGCCCAGTCTGTGTCTTCTAGGTCTAGGTGTAGTTTTATTATTGCTCTTTCACTCTTTTTGTCTTTTCGACTCCAGTTCCCTCTACAGAGCCATTTTTTCCCTCTCCCCCACCTTACTTTTCAAACAAACGTTTCACACTGTTGTTGACTTGTCTCCTTCAGTTCTTTTTTTGAGGCTAGAAAGAGCTGGAATATATTTAACTAAGGAGCTATTTCCAAAGAAACCACCTGATAATACAGCCATGCTTGGCTCATGGTTATTTTAAATGTGTCTGTGAGGTCACAGATCAGGGCTTGAATAATCTGTTCCTGCCACAGCACAGGAGGATGGAGGCTTGTGAGTTGCTGCCAGGAGACCAGGTCCTATTTGCTCCCCTAAGCTCCATGGGAGAACATCATGAGACAGGTATTGGTCTACTCCTCTGACAGGCGTAACCTCAGGGCATAGTAACTACCCATGAAACCAGACAGCTGACCTCCACAGCTGGGCCTCCACATTTCAGTAACCAGTCCTGTGTCTCAGATCATGTTTTCTGGTGTTTGCAGGAAGGATGGCAAGGAGCTGGCATCTGTCTATTCTTCCTTTTACTGTTGATGTGCGTAGTAAAGTGGCAAAATCCACAGAGTGATCATTGTGTCCTTATCAATCAAATCTGCTCCCCTTGACCTGGCTTTGACCTTACTGCCCACTGTCCGTGTGCTCATTTGCCACATGTGTTTGCTCTTGACAGAAAGATTCTTCCTTTCTCTTTCACCTTGCTAGGCTTGCTAGTTGCCTGTTGCAACTAGCCTGTTTCAGTTCTGTTTGCAGCTAATGCTTTGTAAGGTATATATTTACAAATATTTTCTCCTTCTCTGTAGCTCATCTTTCATTCTCTGAATGGGTTCTTTAATAAAGCAAAGAAATTATTACATGATGCAATTTAATGTTTATAATGATTTTAGGTGAAACATCAACAATAAAAAGAGAAAGGAAGAGAAAACAATCCTGAAATTCTTTTGGAACTAGAAGAGGCCTAGAATAGCAAAGGCAATCCTGAGCAGCAAAAAGCAAGCCAGAGGGGGCATCACAATACCTGACTTGAAATTATACTACAAAGCTACTGTGATAGAAAGAGCATGGTACTGGCAAAAACCACCCCTGAGTTAGATAGGCAGCTAAATTAGATA
>PVJX010027228.1:0-25057 GCA_004027295.1 Dolichotis patagonum | reverse complement strand
CCTGGGGGTGAAGGGCGGGGCTACGGGCCCAAACAGACCTGGCCCAGATGCCGATCTCCAGGCAGTTCCTTGCAGATGAAGGGCGGGCCTACCAGCCCCAAAGAGTTGTGCCGAGATGCAGGTCTGCGCAGACTTTTGATCCAAACAGCCCAGGCCGCTCTACGGGTCCGGGAGTTTCGGGTCCCAAAGAGACAGCCTGAGATGCTGCTTTCTGGGAGACTTCCTGGCTGGCTGACTACCCAGGTGGGAAGAATTCCAAAAGTCAAGGAGACCTTCTCATTTCTTATCTTGGTACCAGATCTCCTCACACAGTGTTGTGAGATTACGACTCCATTGCGATGCTTCAGGGTGTCTGAGGATCCTTCGCAGCCCTCAGTAAGAAGAAGTCACTGAAACTAGAGGTGACCTCAGCTTCAGGCTCTAGCACTGAACTCACAGTCTGCTTCTGTTTTCTAATGTTAGCATTTTTGTAAGGCGTTAAAGAGAGTGGTGATGTCTTACCACTGACACCTTTTCTTCCTACACTGGTCACTCCCTTCCATCACTCTCGTTCTGTATCTATACCTGTGCCCACGGTTGCAATGGCTCTGATGTCTGATAGGATTTCTCTGATACTATGGTATGGGCTTGTCCTCCCATTACTCTGAAACAACTTCAAGTTTACTAACTTCAAAGCAAAGCATTCTCTTTGATGAGGATTTTGCCATTAGCGTGATGTTCCTTCGGGAGGAGGCATCACTGCGAAACCTTGGGCTTCAGGTCGGTGTTAGAAACATCACAGCTCTGAGGGCCAGTGGGATGTGCAGCTGCTGTGGAACCTCCCGGCACTGTTGGCTTTTGTAAACACACATTGTTGAGGGTGAGTGACTCTTGGCAAAAAGAAGTGCAGGCAGATAATGTATCACCTGTACTAACTAATATATCACCATTAATAATTCAAGCCATTCTTTAGAAAGAGCTCAACATTGTTCTCTTAGAAGAATTGCTTAATATTCAAGTGCATTCATTGTGTCTGTATTATAAACAGTAATATAACATTCTATGGTTTACATTCATGAGGGGGGATAGTTTTTAGTAGTTGCCATTCTACTCCCTATTTTTATTGAGGAACTGTGCTCGTCGTGGGCTATGATGTGGCTCTAAGGCAGCATCTTTCTTCAACTGCATTTTGCCTACTTTCCTACAGTTTTTGGTAACATATTTATTAGATCTATAAACCTTGTGGATTTTCATAATTTTCTTGCTTAGCACATGGGCTTTCTCTTTCCATTTTTAGACCCGTCACCTGCACAGCAAAGCAAGGTCAGAGATGGCCAGGTGCCCTTTTTGATACCACTGCGTTACGGTGTTTTCTATCCCTTGCAGGCTTTGCCTTCCTTAATGAGTGAACGCCAAGCTGCATGCTTATGCTAGGCCTTTTGGCCTCTCTCGAGCTCTTAGTAGGAGTCCTGTCCTCTTTCGTGAGTTTTCAGCAGCCCTCACACAGAAGACCCTGCCTTCCAAATCTGTGTTCTCAAACCTAGGTCTGAGGAGCTTCAACCCTGCCTCCCCCTTGGTGGGGTCTCTCTCCTGGTCCTATGAGCATCCAAACGTCAGTTGTCTAATATGGATTATCAACCTCTCTTCCCTTCTAAAAACACAGTGCATTTTCTGTTTTCTATCTCACAGAATGGCAACCTGCGAACTTAAGTCTGATCCTCCTTTCTTTATACATGTTGATCTGTCCATCGCTCTCCCCAGGCACAATTGTCGAAGTTGCCCCTCAGCCTGTGCCGAACAGCATCCATCTAAATGAGCCACTTGTCCCCTGTCTTTGCCTCTCTAGTCTTCACTCCACACTAAAGTCAGAATGATTGTTGGAAAGATGCAAATTTTATTTTTCAACATGTTGGCAGGAACACCTGAGATGCTGTAAATGCCCCCCCAGGGTCCTCAGACAATGCAAAGTTCTCATGTTCTAATAGTTGCCTATGCCTTCTGCTTCCTCTGTCAGAACAAGAAAGAAAACAACACACATGTTCTTAAGTCAGAAATCGCTGGTCCTCAAGTTACCTGTCCTTGAGAGAGGCCACTCTGGCTCTCCAGGCCCACCTGCTGAATCACCAAATGCTGCCCTCTCCACTCCACAGTGACTCCTTGCATGATTTCACTTCTAACCTTTCCCCTTCCCAACCCATGTCACCAAGATTACTAATACTGCTTTTTTGAGAATAGGAAATTGAACCCAGGGTCTTCATGTACAGCGATATCCCCAGCTCTTTTTTAGTTCTGTTTGGAGACAGGATCTTGCTGAGACACTAAACTGCCCAGACTGGGATTGATTTTGAGATCCTGCTGCTTTTGCTTCCCAGAATACTGAGACTGCAGGTGTGTACCACCACACCCAGTTTGGAAGTGCTTCTCATTTTAGTTTATTCTGTGTCTACTCATAAGCAATTGTTCTACACATTGTACCTTCAGTTACCTTTTAAAACTGCAGGTCTGGCTGAAACACTTATGGGTTATATAGTAAATGTACATATAATTTAAAAACTATCAAACTGTTATTCTAAAGCGGTATACCACTTTTACATTAATTTCTTTGTGTGTCTGTTGTTCAGTCTTCCACTGATTTTGACAGATATTCTCTTGTGTTATTGATGAAACACACCTGCTATTTGATGGGCTGAATGTTTGACCTTTATGGTGATATCATAAGCCCCTGTCAGAGAGCTGAGCGAGGGTGGTGAAATTGTGGTTCTGACAAGCTGCAGCAGGAAGGCTGAAAAGAGTGCTATTAAAGTTATGCTCTCAGCAAAGGTCCAAACAAGAAAAACATGTGTCTTTATGAGTTAGGGCTTCTAGAAACAGAGCCAGCAGGATATCTGGTGTGTGTTGTTGGAGGAGCAGTATTTTAAAGAAGACTCCTTGATTGTAGGGCCTGGAAGATCTGAAATCTGTGGAAAAAGTCAGCAGATCCCCTGGAGATGCAGGAAAGAGTTGAGTTGCAGTTGAGTTCAAAGACAGTCTGGAGGCAGAATTCCTTCTTCCCTTAAAGGCTCCAGCTTTTTTGTCCTTCTAAGGCCTCCGTCAGCTGACTGGATGAGGACCACCTGCATGGCGGAGGGCAATCTGCTGTATGCAGCATCTATTGATTCACATGTCACATGTGTGAAACACGTGCTCAGCAACATCTAGATCAGTGCTTGACCACCAACTGGACACTGGCCTGCCCACTGAAGTGTGTCATGTCATTTAGCATCTGCAGATAACATCACATGCCACTTTATTGAAAATATAGGCTCTTTGTTTATATCTGAAGGAATATTTAATAACAATGGTGCATATGTGGTGTGTTTGTAAATGTGTATCTTTTACAAACAGACAAAATCTTTACAAGAGTGCTTATGTTTGAAACAATCAAGAAAAGTCAGAATTTACAAATGGGATTATATCAAATTAAAAAGCATCTGCACAGCAAAAGAAACAACCAATAAAGTGAAGAGAGAGCCAACAGAATGGGAAAAGGTTTTGCTAGTTACTCTTTGGCTAGAGGACTAATACCCAGAGTACATAAAGGATTCAAAAATTTGGCACCCCAAAATAAAAAAAACTCAATTATAATATAGGTGACTGAGATGAATAGACACTTCTCAGTGAAAGATGTACAAATGGCCAATAATTACATAAAAAACTATTTGACATCTCTGACCATTAGCAAAATGCAAATTAAAATAACACTGAGGTTCTATCTTACCCAAGAAAAAATGGTTGTCTTCAAGAAGTCAAATAATAGCAAATGCTGGTAAGGCTGTGGAACTGGAAAAGAAACCCTTCTACACTGCTGGTGGGAATGTAAATCAGTTCAGCCACTATGGGACTCAGTGGTCCACTATAGAGATTTCTCAAAAAACAAAAAGAAAGAAAAAGAAATTCCACTCTACCCAGCTATTTCTCTTCTAGGTATCTTCCCAAAAGAGTTAATGATGTCATATTCCAGTGATCCATGTTTATAGCAGCACAACTGGATAGTAAATCTTGGAGACAGCCTAAATGTCCATCGGCTGATGAATGAATAAAGAAAATGTGACATTTATACGCAATGGAGTAATACTTAACATAAGAAATATCTTAAAATAATTAATAGAAATATAATCTTTGCTGATGTTTTAAAAAGTCAAACAAAAAGAGAAGAAATAGACTACTATAAAGATGAGAGCCACTAGGAGTAGATTATTTAGTATATCAACTTATGATATTGACAGGAAAGATATTATTGTCCATTTTCCCCTCAGTGAACAGACTAGAAGTTTGTATGTGACTCTGTGTGTGTCATGGTATATTAAGCTGTATGTTTTCAAAGTGCTGATGTATATTTAGTATTGATTTCAATATCCTTTTTTTCTAGGATCTGAGGTGGTTTATTTTGATGGACAAAGTGTTTTGCTGCACAGATTTGATAAGGAATCCATAGCACCAAGAAGAGATACTATAGCTCTGAAATTTAAAACCAGGCAGAGCAATGGAATTATACTCCACAGAGCAGGACCACATGGAAATAACTTTACATTAGAATTAATTAAAGGAAAGCTTGTCTTTTTTCTTAATCCAGGTAAAAAGCATTTCTACTTTCATGCCAGTAGTCTAAAAAATCTGTTCGGATGAAAATACATATGTTGGTACTTAATATTTTTAGTTAGGTAGAGGGACCATGTGATTTATCACTCAAACTGGGACATCTTTGGAAGGTAAAAGATGGACTACAAATAGTAACTCCGGGTGATGGGTACGGAGCAGAATAGCCCAGAAAAATGTAGATAAAATGGTGAGAGTGTTGGTAAGAAACATGCAGCATGTGTTGCCTCTTGTCTGGTATTTGCAAACAGCATGTAGTTTGTCAACTGTGCAAGGTTATTGTGAATGCACTGTATATGGTATATTATGATTATATGTCATCATGCATATGAAGATACTTCATTGTGAAATTATGAGATGGTAATGATGATCTAGCAAAGAAAATAATCTCAGTGTAAATGTCATGAATAATAATAAAAATAAATTATTGAGAGACTATTTCAAAAGCTGTAGAAATGAATAAAAAGAAATACAACAAAAGATGTAAAGATGTGTACAAGATGACAAAATTCAGGTGAGCGCCATAGGGAGTAGAAACGTGGTCACAGAGTGTAACGCTGACTTGACAAAGGGAAACCACAAACTGTAACAAAGCTCACTCAGTGTTTCTCTCTGTTCTCAGGCAGTGCTCGTGTGCCCCCTCCTGACGCTCCCGAGACCCTCACCCTGGGCAGCCTGCTGGATGACCAGCACTGGCATTCTCTGCTTCTCAGCGTCCTCGGCGTACATGTCACCGTCACTTTGGACAAACACACTTATCATTTTCACGCAAAGGAATCCAGCTACATGGACCTTAATTTAGAGGTTAATATAGAGTGTATATTTTGAATGAAAAGCACTGCCTGAAAATCACTAATCCTATGCAACACCATTTCATGGTAATGCCTAATACATAATGCTGACTAATACATAATAATATGCATGTCCAGGTGCCTCCAAACCACTTATCCCTTATAATAGGACAATTTATTGTTACAGGGCATCCTTTCCACATGGGAGGAAGTAAACAGTGGTACTACCTAGTTTTAGAAAATTTTCTACAAATGCAGTGATGTCAAGGCAGAAAATAACATTACTAAATATATCATTTTCAAATCCATCTGGTATTCCACATTTGTTGTTTGGTGATGAACAGATACTTGGAGGGTTTTTTTTCTTGTTTTAGTGTAATCTTAATCATTGTAGGACTATCCAGGACCACTCTCTGGAGTTAATTTCATGCATTCCAATAGGCTTATTAAATAACAGTTGAGTCAAGTGCACCCATATAAATAATTTCTTAGCCTTTTAAAAAATTTAACATTGTTTTGCAATGACTTGTCAGTGCTCTTCTGAGCCACACTGTTGAAGGACATTTATTGTGCCATTTCTTCACAGGACTCTTTTAAGTGTGTGAATAATAAGAGAAAACCAGGAAGGGTATGTTACATGTCTGGTATAGACGAATTTAGTACCATGACATCTGCAAAAGACCTTGGTCCTATGCTAGTTATCCATAATTTTATTGCCTGGATTATAACTGTAATAGCAGAAGATATTACATACTATCGAGCTTGGCACCTCACAGGCCTCAGGCCCAAACTGGCATTTTGTTATTGTTGTCTAAAGTTAACCTGTTTTTTATTCTTTAAAAAAGATTTTACTGGAACTCTTGCCCATTTAAAAAAATATTTTCTATGGCTGCTTTGGGTCCTACAGTGGCAGAGTTGTGTCATGTCAGAGGGACCACAAGACCCACAAGCCAGAAATGTTGACCATGTGGCCATTTACAGAAAAAGTTTGCTAACTGTTTTAAGTTTATATGCAAAAGACGGGATCCGAAATAAAGCTATCAAAAATGTCATAGTAATAGACACATCAGTCAGAACCAAATATTGAAATGTAAGGTAATGCAAAAGGACTTGTGACAGATATTTGGTTCTGTGCCTGTCCATCCTGAATGCTCTCATAATATGACCAGAAAATCACTGAACCGTGTTATTTGTGTCATTTTTCCTTCCCAGGTCAGCTACGGAGGGATTCCAACTCCTCAAGGAGCACTGAGACTCTCAAGTAAAAACTTCCATGGATGTTTAGAAAATCTTTACTATAATGGAGTGGATATTATTGAATTGGCCAAAAAAGGCGATGCAGAAATCCTCACTATGGTAAGAAAACTTAAAAGGGAAGGAAGCAAGAAGGATGATTATTATTTTTTTCCTTTTTTGCATATAAAAATATTCTTAAGTATCAATTAATATAATTTTTAAAAATAAACTTTTACTTTTTAAATATTTACCACTTAATATAATGATTTTATTATAAGCAAAAATATATTCCTTGTGAGTCATGGTTATTTCATTTTAGTATGAAATAAAATAACTTACTTTTGTATGGAAATTTGAAAACATATCTCATGTTTTGAGTATTATTATTCTCAGGGGAACAATTATTTTGCACTGAAAATTCCTAATGAAGTACTTCCTGATTAATTGGAAATGCTTCCAGGTCAGTCAATAAACTTTTCATATTTAAAATTAAAAATACCCAAGTTAGAGGGCAAGTTCATGTTTATTGTCAGCAGGTCGTGGAAGCACACGATGGGAATATTTGTGTTGGTGTTAGAAATGTTTTCTCTGTTGCGGTGTGCTGCGGGGAGTTGGCTTTGGGACTGTAGGATCAAAACCTGCACATGTCTTTGGCTCTGGGCCAGCAGGCCAGAATCTAATGCATCACTTGGTCATATGAGAAGGTAAAAAAGGGAGAATAATCATGAGGCCCAAGAAGTCTGGGGTGGGGGGAGGACGCATCTGAAGCCTACTATGAACACTACCGTGCTAAGATAGCACAAATGAAAAACACAAGATGCCCAAACAGAGAAACACCAAAGGAAAGAGACATAAGAAGGCTTCAAAGAGAGCAGGTACCTTTCACAAGATTAAAAGTGAGAAGGGAAGAAGTAAATGCAACAGGCTTCTACCCAAAGTTCCTGCTCATGGAGAAATGGAAATATTTAAGTATTTCTTAAACACGAAGGAGAAAGAAGACACTTGGCTTCAGAAGTCAGCTTCACTGGAGGTGCTTTATGCAGAAACCATCCAAATACAAAGATTAGTTTGGTCAACGGGCACCTGTGTCAGGAATTGTAATGTGACATCTTCTGAACTTTTATTTGCCAGTCCTTGATGTTAAGAAGAATCCCTCATCTCACCCTAACCTTTTTGGTGTTGTTGCCTAAAGTACTGTCACTGAGGCAAAGAGAAGTGACTTAGGCCTTATACAAGGAGCCAAAACTATTTGAGGAAAGTGGACACCAGTTCCATACAACATTTCATATAATTCTGAATTATTAATGGATTTATTGGTGGAATTATTAACTGATTATAGCCAATTAAGAGAATCACAATTGTCTTGATGTCTCTGGAGTCCTGAATGAATATCATTCTGAAGAAAGCAGTTTATTAATTACATGTGTAGAGATGTCCAAAAAGTTTTAGTTTTAAACAAAAGCTAACCAAAAGAGAATCCCTTCCAAACTTTATATATACAGGCATGTTAGCTGTAGGAATTGGATTCTGAGAGATGTTTCAGTTTTGTGTATTTTTAATAAAAATATAAAAACAGTTGCTTCAAAATGTAAAAGGAAAATATTTTATAATTTGATATAAACAGTTACTGGAATTGGCTTATTTGGCAACAGCCACTGATCTTTGGCGAGAAGCTTTGGGTCTTTGTTGGAGTTGGCAGATGCGATAGAAAAGATGAAGTCAGGTGACCCAGGGTGCCCCGAGTTCAGTGTGGCCTTGTGTGGTGAAACCAAAGAGGGTGCAGGGGATAGATCTATACCTGGATGGAATGCAATTTATTGGGAGAATTACTGTCAGAACCATGATCTGGAGGTGGCAGCAAGACCAAGTGGATCTGTGGAATTTGGATCAGAAATAGAATCGTATATGTTGATCAGAACAAGTGACTTCAACCAAGCAAGAATGCACTGGATTTTATTTTAAACTAATAGAAAAGAATCGGGCATTTTCCTGGTACCCAGTTTGGATAATAAGCTCCACTTACCACTCCAATGATTGTTTCTATTTACAGTTTGCTTTGAAACTATACAGGAAAGGCCAACTAGGGTTACTCGGGGGTAATCATAAAGGTTATGAATCAACATGGATGCACCTGTGTCAAGTTGAATCCAATCAGGAAATCTATAGCTGATAAAAAAAAAATCATGCAATAATCCACTGATTAAATTTAGACCATGGCTTAGTGTCTTTACTCTTAAATTTTTTGTATTTAATTAATTATAGCAAATTTTATGACAAAAGTTATTTAACATTCAGCAGAATTTTTTAAAAAGCCAAGAATGAATAGTCTGATTTTTATATATAGTAATACAGTAATGCATAGTACATATTCTTTCAAAAATAAAAACTGAATCATGTTAGTTCCCAAAGTATGTTAGTGTAGCACTTTTTAAAAATATGAGTGTGTCTTGCAGTTACTTTAATCCCCACATCAGTGATTCTTACATGTGGCTTTCTAATAGAAATACCAAGGAGATTTAAAATATACCGTTACCTGAATCCACTCCCAGATGGGATTTAATTGATCTACTGGTGGATTTTTTTTGTAGTTCATTTTTATTCTGGGTCTTATGCCTACTGAAGCAAGCATGCACTCTACCACTGAGATATATTTCCAACCCTGATTGGGTTTTTATAATCTTCCAGTGAATCAGTCATTCAACAAAGAGAACTGCTGCCCTAGATTACCCATTTTGCTTGGTAGTGCTTTCTGTTCTCTAAAATTATATGGTATAGTAACAGAAATAGTTCAGAGAAAATTTCAATTAGAATTGCTGGTTTTTTTTTTCTTGGAGACGAAATTCATATGTATAAAAAAATACCCCAAAATTGTTCTTTCTACCATCAAAATGAGAAAAATACACTGGAAAAAACAGTAAGATGGGACTTGCTTTGCCAGATACTAAAACATGCTAACAGATGCTGTGCTGAGAATTGGCATGGTGGTGGGTGGGAGTAGACCACTCAGTCAAACAAAGTGGAGACTCCAGGAAGATCTGTCTATATACAAAATTATCAGTGACAAGGTATATGGTTCAGTTTGGGAAAAAAGAGATGAATTAGCTCATAAACTCTGCTACAACAAACTATTGTCTATAATGAATAAACCTGGACAATTATTTTATGCACACTAAAAACTAGATTTGAGGAGGATGAAAAAAACTGATAACGATTCTCAGAAAAAAGTCTGTGCAATTATGTTATAATCTAAAGGAGTATGAAATTTTCCATTAAAAAGATTTGAAACTCAGCAGCTATATAAGATAATATAGACATGATTGGTTCTATAAAAATTAATAATGTTTTCATGCTAAGGGTACCATTAAAAACTTCATATGTAACTATTAGATATGATAAGGCATTTTTGGAACACTGTAAAATTTTCTAGAGGCTAAATAGTATGACCTACACAAATACTAAATAATCATGTGCCAAATGTATGACTAACTTGTTAATTAATGAGAGAATCAGCAAAATAATGACGCTGGCACACAGAATATGTGAAGGAGTGCTGAATATTTAGGAGAAGTGTCTGAAAGGATGGAGATTTGCGGTTCATTTGTATCCCTAAATCTAACAGAGGGCCTGGCAAATAACTGACACAGAGAGAGCTCTTGTTATGCTACATTGATTTAAACTGCATCAGGTAGACTATATGTTCCTGGATTGAAAAATGTAAATCTTTGCAAAATCAGTCTTTTTTGCACAGAATCACCGCTCTGACACTTTTTGATGTGCTGCTGTCTTTTTTCTTTTAATGTACAGGGAAATGTGTCCTTCTCGTGTCCACAACCACAGATTTTCCCCGTGACTTTCTTGAGTCCCAGGAGTCATCTGGCTCTGCCAGGCAGCTCTGGGGAGGACAAAATATCTGTCAGTTTTCAGTTTCAGACATGGAACAAGGCAGGTCAACTGCTTTCCAGTGAATTTTGGCATGGCTCTGGAAGTTTTGTCCTCTTTCTTAAGGATGGAAAACTTAAACTGAATCTCTTCCAGCCAGGACAGTCCTCACGGACCATCACAGCAGGTAGCGTATGTGTTCCCGCAACCTTACCAACAACTGGAAAGAGGCCTAGCACTGGAAGTCAGCGAGCATAGTAATGAGATACTTGATGCCCTTACTTGGCATCTGGAACTGAATTTCAATTTCCTTTTAGGTGACTCCAGACTGTTTATTTGGGACACATTACCCATCACTACAGTGATCTTTAACCTACAGTGGTCATGTAGAAGAAATGAGAAATGCACATTTCTGCAGATACAGTCTCAGTATACACAAAAGTAGGTAATACACTCAAGCGCCATTTCCTGACAAATGTCTGCTTCACCTCCATCCCAAAGAAATCGAGAGGGAGCCTCATGAAGCAGACAAACACAGAGACATTTACCTTTCTTCTCTCTTTCTTTCTTCTCCTCTCCATCCTCCATTCATCCTCTCCTCTTCTCTCCTATTCTCTGGAGAAATATTCTACACCACATAGGCAGTTGATGTCAGTAAATACCCAGAGTTCTTCTTTTGTTGATGGCTGATTCATTTTTTATGATAGCCTGGCATTGGGGGAGAATCTCAGCTCCTGCACTTACCTGCTCGTCTGAAGGAAAATCCCTGAACACCCTAAGCTTCTGCTGGTTCTGCTTGTGAAATGGTAAACCTCAGGTCTTTGCATCAGAACAACAGGAAGAAAATCTGATTTTGTTAGCATAACACACCCCTCAATAAGTCCTCTCTTGACCCCATCTCCTGTCAAGGGCCAGTGATTGCTGAGAGCATGCTTGGCCTGCTAGACTAGGTGTTCAAATCCTCATAAAACAAGTCTAACAAGAGATGGCTACTGATGTTCTGAGTGTTATGGGAAAATGTAATTGCAGAGCTGATTGAATTTTCTTAATTGGATTTGCAAATGTAAGACAAGATCTGAGTTCTAAATCAGCATTGGGCCTAAATAAGCATCTGAACCAGACAGGAAGGAAAGTTTAAGAAAGAAGGAAGGGCAGAAGAAGAGACAGATGTCTTGCTTGATACTAGGTAGTTATCATACCTAAAAAGATAATGTTTTTGGCCAGAGACACACTTGACTAGACTGCTGTTGAATATTGCTTTTGAAAGTAGGATCTTGAGATGTATGAAGAAAGAATTTATTTAGATTGTGGGACTTTATTTCAGTATTTCTGGAACAATCCAGCAAACTCAGATGTTAGAACCTGTATCTATTCTCCTCTGATCACTTCTGGGAAAGATGGAAGATAAAAAAGAAGTATTTAGACAGGATATATACTTTATTCTCTATCCTTTAAAAATGAGAACTATTTTTTGTTTCTTCACAAATAATATTTTCCCCAAGTAATTATAAAATTGTGTCACACAATATTCAGAGTGAACATTTGTCAAAGATTTCATTTAACTCATTAATTAATAAACCAGTATTGAGGGAATAAAGAGTAAAATCCATTTCCAACTTAGTGAATCACCTTCACAAGGTGGAAAAGGCTGAAATAATGCTGTTATTTAAAAAGCATTAAGCCGGATTGTGCTCATAAGGAATGTGAGGCAGAGACCACTCCACAGGCTTTTGTGAAAACAACAAGACATACGATTTAATACCTGGGTACAGGCAGACAGAGGGCAAAAAGGGCATCTGTAGGGACCAAGAGAAGCGCGCCCTTTTCATAGGGATTGAAAGAAGGCAGGCAGGGGACCTCCAGTGGGAAGATGTTAATAAGCATCTGTGGTCAAAGTTCTCTGGCTGTCTCGCACCTCAGTGGGCAAAGTCCTTGAGGCATCTGATGTAAATTTTCAGGTGTCTCCAGATGTCTCGGGCACTGCAAGATTTCTTGTCCTACATCTTTTACAATATCCTATGTTTGCTGAAGACAGCCTCAGTGCTGAGTTCTGTCCCCACTGAGAACGATGCCTCTGCTGGCAAACAGGTTGAGTGCTGGGAGAATCTTATCTGATTTGAGCCTTACAGTGCCGAGCATGTCAGGTGTTTGCTAATGAGACCACAAAGACAGAGAGAAACCTCATCTTTTATGTAGCCAGACAGACAGAATCGATTACATGCATGCCCTCAAGATGAAAGTTAACTTGTCTTCTAGTCAGAGCACTTGACAGCATTCTTCCTAAATTTACTTGACAGCTATTTGTAGTAACTGTCTTTCTAAAAAAATTAAACTAAACTGAACTAAACTAAACTAAAACTCGTGTCCCTTGAACAAACAAGTGATTACAAGTTGGAACCAGCACCTGAGTTAAACACCCACAGGGATAGGCACAACCTTCAAAGGAAATGTCCCTGGGTCGTAGAACAAGAAAGAGGTTAAGTAAATTTTTTACAAAGGTTTTAAAAAGTTATTTTAAAATTAGATGTTTTGAAAATATTTATATGCATCTAAAGAGGCAGAGAAAAAATTTACAACTGCAAATTTTCTAAAGGAAAGTTTTCAAGAAAAGAAAAGCAAGGATGAGAGAAAGTCTGTCACTAAGGAAGTTTTTTGTTTGCATATTTGCTCTTTAGATTTATATAAAGGTCGAAAAGTAAGGTCAGCTGCTTAAGCAAAGCACTCTAAGAACTATACATATATAATCAAAAAAGATGCTGAGATGAAATGAAAAATAAATTCAAACCTAGCAAAACTTGTCAGTAGCCACATGCAGAGGGAAATCAATTGTTCTTTCCCTGTTAAGAGAGCATAAATCTATAGAGAACATAATTTGCACCACTTTTTTCTGCAAATTAATTTCTATCTATACCCAGTTGTAAAATAACTTAGTCAAAGCTAAGGCTTATAGGCTTATGAAATCAGATTTGTTCTTCCATTGGAAAGATACTTAGTAATCTCTTTTGTTGGTTTCAAAGACTATCCAACTTTTTCCTGCAGTAATTAAACTGTATTGCTAATGTTTTGCATATGTTCCAGATGCAATGAACTACTGAACAAGCATTTTCCCCAGTTCTGGTTTGCACAGCAACTAGAGTTAAATAAAATAAAAGTTCTAAAACAGCATCGACATTTTGTTTTAGCTCATGGCTTTTGTGAGAGTGATCTTTTTCCAATGAATTTAAAATACTGTCAATCTTAACCAGATTACCTTTCTATGAAAACATGATTAAAATAGTGTCTAGGTTCTAGACAATTAATTTAATAAATTGTCATTAAAGTGTTTATAGATGTACTGTATCTGATTTCTTTGGTTATAAGCTATAGCCAATGGCCAGTTATAACCTCAAAAAATTATTTGGATATAAAGTGATATTTAAAAATTACCTATATGAAGATGTACTTTCATATGTCGAACATTTTTAATGAGGGTACAAATAAGACTTTAGCAATTATAAAAAGAATATGTCAAAGATTTTATTGAACTCAGTACTTAATGAGGGAACAAGTAATATATTACAGAACATTCATAGGAAAATTCAGAGAATCTCAGAAAAGTAAGCAGTGAACTGACATGAATTTACATATAATATAAAACAAGTTTAATCTCTGGGATGGGGTTAGGAGAGGCAGAAGGGAGGAAAATCTCCTCTCAGTTATATTCCCACCAATCAAAATTCACTCAGTGTCTATGGACAATGACGATTTGCATGCTTTGACTTTTCTATAACTTACAGGGTGGCAAAACAACTCGAAGTGAAAGAAACAGAGGCCCATGGAATCATATAATCCCAGCATTGTGTTTGACAATGTTACTCATGTCTCCAAGACATTTTATAATCCCAGATGATCTCAAAGTACAGTGCTTCCCTTATGCATTACTCTTATCTATTTCCGTTTCTGCTGTACACATGAATGGAGGGTTAAAAAGGAAAACTGAAATACTATTTTTTTTTTTTTTTTGGTACTGGGGATCGAACTCATGACCTCGTGCTTGTGAGGCAGGTGCTTAAGCCACTGAGCTAAATCCCCAGCCCTGAAATACTAATGTTAATTGAATATTGATTCCTTTTACAAATTAGCAGATTTCCTAAGACTATCACCTAAAATGTCAAATTGATATAAAAATTCCTACTAATCTAGAGTTTATTGTGATAAAGTTGATTCCTGTAGATCTTGGCCTAATTTTAAACACCAGCACAATGTTAATTTTAATAGGTTAATTTTATTTTTAACCCATTTTTGGACATGTATATTTGACATATTACCAGATGAAAGAAAATATAGAATACCTCTACTGATTTTAAAGACTTTCAATTTATCATTAAAGAGAATTCATTATGCTCCCATGTCATTTTCAAAGATTCATTGCATAGCTAATATTAAGAATAATAGAATATGCATGTGAGTGTAAATATATAGATAGTGTACTTATATGTAAAGTATACCTCTTGGCAACTATTTTTAAGATGACAAGTGTAATGTATCAACTAGTGGTTTTATGATGTTAATTTTTTTTGGAATTCTGTATTGTTCTAACTTTTTTCTGTTTTTCTACTTTGTTTGTAAACTTTCTTTTCTTTCTTTCTTTGAAAAAAAGATAACAACATGCAATATAGCAACCATTGTTAAATTTCTTTCATTCTGTTTTGAAAACCTATATTGTTATTGTCTTGGGTTTGTTGTTGTTTATCTCTTTTGCTTTTTGTTTTTCTTTTCTTTTTCTTTTTAAAATAAAAAAATAAAGTGTACCTCGAGTTATTTCCAAACCACTTTAAATCAAATATTAAATAATGATTTTTAAAAATATACAATTTACCTATAATGTGTTCATTCAGAGAATACATGAACATATATTAAAGATTTTACTTAACTCATTGATAATAATCAACCAGTAAGATGTTATAGAGGAGATGTTTTAAAGATGTTCAAAGGAGAATTCATAGTACCACACATATTGGTAGATAGTGCCAAAATGAGTTTATGAACAGATATGAAATGAACCTATTAGCAAATACGTAAATCTTACAGGCACAGTAAATTGCATTTCTATGGAAAAAAATAATTTTGCATCACTGTTGGGCTTCTGTGATTTACAGAGTTGTGAAATAGCTCAGACGGTAAATGTGTGTTTACCTGAATAGAGGTGATCACATAGACAATTGGTGATTATTCCCCTTTAAAGTCACAAGTATTCGTGGCTCAACTTTACCCTCTTCATTCGTTGAAAATGTTTCTTTTTATTAGATGTAGTGAAGTACATGTACTTGAAGACTAAACTAAACTGTATTTTGCAATCCCATTGGTAAAGATTTTTGACAGGTATGTTTGTTAATTATTTTCACACTCTTTAAATTCTTTAGAAGGAGCGATATTTTCAGTATGTTTTAGTATTATAATAAATGAAATCCTTTCACTAAAGAAAAGTAATTTTTCTCAGTGTTGTATAAACCCACAAATACTCTTCTGACTTACACAGTGTTCTGAAAAATTTTTAAGTTTTCGAGAATTTCATAACTAGAGTTGTCCTTGATGAATGTTCTTTCCTACAGGTGCTGGACTAAATGATGGGCAGTGGCATTCCGTGTCCTTCTCTGCTAACTCGAGCCACGCGAGTGTGGCTGTGGATGGCGAGGCAGCTGGGCAGCCCCTGGGGGCCATGCCGATCGCATCAGGCGGTACCTATCACTTCGGAGGTGAGCGAGGACAACTCAGCCAGCCCAGCCTGGGACCCTGCGCTGGGTCTCTGGTGAAATTTAAATTAATACTAAGAAGTGACTTATCTTTTTTATGAAGTAGTTATCTTTGAGCTTTTAATTATTATAAAAAATTTAATTGTTCTAATACAAATGTAAATAGCTGCAGAAAGTTTACGTGCTGTGTAGGTAACTTCGTAATTCCACTCAGCATTGGAAGAAAATACTGTGGTTACACACAGTAAACAAGAAATATGTGGAATTTTAAAAGTTTAGATGTCATAATTAAATCTCTATTGCAGATATTTTAAATATTTAGCAGTTGAATTTGTAAAAATAAAGCAAATCATATTGGGTTAAGTCATCAATTTACATCAAAACTTACACATAGTTCATATCTTAATCTATAGAATTGAATCATTACTGCACAGCTCAATTTATAGATAAATGGGTATTTTTTTAAAATAAGGAAGGAGTAATAGGAAGTATCAAAGTAACTGTAAAGAACTTTGCAAACATTGAAAATAATAAAAGAATTAATAGGAGATAAGCGTATTAAATCAATCTATAGTAAAAACTGATGTTGCATTGGCAGAAAGGACTGATAAAAAATAAATACAAAAGAGAAAAATAAAGGACCTATTTTTTGTGTTCTCTTAAAATGTGTATGTTGAGAACCTAGCCCCTAACGAGGTAGTACGAGGAATCTTTGGAGAGTATGATTGCCTCCATGACTTAATAATCGTGAAGTGGAGCCATTCTCAGTGGGATTAGTGCCCGTTCTCAGTGGGATCAATGCCCTTTATCAGAAAACTCTCTGCCCTTCTTTCTGCTATGTGAGGACATAGCAAGTAGGTGGTCATTTATGAGTCACGAAGCAGACTTTCACTAGAATCCAAATCTCTCCGAGGAGATCAGACCTTGTACTGTATCTTGCTGCCTCCAGAACTGTCATACACATTTGTGATAAACATTTAAGCTTCAGGAATAATAACTTCTCCAGAACTGTTAGCAATGAGACATTTTAGCCTGTGATATTCTGTTATAGCAGACTGACCTAAGACTACTGATAGGGCTAAAGAAATAGAAACGGTTGGGGTTTTTTTATGGAAGAAAGTTAAAACAAAATTTCATAATAAAATAATGAGAACATAGCAATAGTTAATACATTACATATTGTTATATTTAAAGTAGTCACTCAGGGTACAGGTATAGGCAGAAAATTTCTCCAATTAATATTAGCAGAAGCCTTCCTTTTTAATGAACTAAGAGACACTAATAGTTATAACTGACTCACATTTTTTTGACTGGGAAGAAAATCTGTCAGTTTTCTTAGAAAAAGCACCAAATAATAATAATAATAACAATACAACCTTGCCATGGATACTAGAATGCTTCTGTGGGACACTTTGGGAGTCCAAAGTGGAGTTTATGTACCTGGGGAGAAGTTAACATCCATGTGAGGAAACACATGACGACAGAGCATGGACACTAACGTGCATTCTTCCCCTCCCGCATCACCACATGTGGGAGAGAACAAGGTTTCAGTTACACAGGAAGTCCCACCATGCATTTCCATGCAGAGTCACTTTTCATTCTGTGCTTAGCGAAAACCTCAACATGCACGTGTCACCGTGTAATTCAGCTACGGATAACTTTTGCTGGAAATCACACTCTACTCCTCCTTTATTTTTGCTGTGACTAAGGACATGTGTCCGTTGCTTAGGATGGAACCCAGGGCTTCATGCATGGTAGTCAAGTGCTCTAACATTGAGCTATATCCCCAATTCGGCCTTCTTCTTGAATGTATTGGAAAATCGTATCTAAACAGAAATATTTTTAAAGATATTCTTAAAATATTCTATACATTGCCTTCTGCCTCATCATCATTGTGGTGTTTTGCATAGAATATGTACATTTCCAAATATAGGACCTCACATAACCAAAGGCTTCCCTGAATGGTCCTCTGTTGGGCAGTGTATTTCCATTGTTAAAGCAAACTAAAATGCCCTTACAAATCCCTGAGCAAAGCCAGTTATGTCTTCTAAATGAACCTCACCTTGCTTGATTTACAAACAGAAGTTGAGCTTGAACTATTTTGTATGAAAGTCTATATTAAAGAAAAATCAAACTTGCAGCACGTCAGTCAGAGGCTACCACCTAACTTACAGAATTGGGGAATTTCCAGCAGAACACACCTAATATGGCAATTGTGTAACTAAAGGTAAATAATTATATAGTTTTCTTTGTCTTGTTTTTGACTTATTTATTTCTTGCTTTACTCTCTGTTTGCCCCATAAACCCCAGCTCCTTGCATTCTCTAGCTGGAGACCCTGTACCTTGGACAGCCCCATCCATGCATCATGGTTCGCTCAAGTAAACTCTTCCAATTCTATTGTGCCTCCACTTGCTTTTTAATAATTGTACACTTCTATCTCCAGTTAGAGGCCATCCTCTGTTAGGCAGATACAAAGTAAAACTAAAGAGCTTAAGATTTTAAGATTTCGGGCTGGGGATTTAGCTCAGTGGCTTAAGCACCTGCCTGGCAAGTGTGAAGTCATGAGTTCAATCCCTGGTACCAAAAAAAAAAAAGAAAAAAGATTTTAAGATTTCAAGAAGTTGATTTATTATGAATGAATGACAATGGAGGGAGGGAGAAAGGGAGAGAGATAAAATAACTATAGCTTAGCATGCCACCTCTTTCCACAGAACGAAGTTAGCTTTAGGAATAATACCTTTTATAAAACTACTAGTGATCTGAGAAATTTTATGTGCTGAGGGTGATACTGAATTAAGGATTTCTGAGTTACAGAAGACCTCTTGTATCTGCCCTCAGCGTAGGTGATACTAACAAACAGTTATCTCTACTGAAATTTTTCTAAACCAAGTGCAGAAGAACAGTAAACTGAGTGGAGATGTTCCTTATTAGAACAAGGCTAAAATCTGTGTGATGGAAAAGCGTGATGGAGTTTGATCCATACAACTCCTCACCCATCTGGAAGAGATCCAGGAAGAAACTGAAATAAACAAGAGGAAATGTGGAAATGGCACTTTTGAAGAATGTATGTTAACATACATTCCCATTTCTTTTTTTTAACATTTTTTTTACATTTCTTCATTTATTTATTTGCCATTTGAATATCTTCATATGAGAACTGTGTGTTCATCTCAGATGCCCATTTTTGGAGAGGGACTTTGAATTTGGGGGGCTTGATGTTTTTCAATTCTTTATGTGTTCTTGATATAAATCCTTTATCTGAGGGGTTGCTGGCTAGAATTCTTTCCCATTCTGTGGGTTTTCTTTTAACTCTAATGGTGATTTCTTTTGAAGTGCAGAAACTTTTCAATAATATGAGATCCCAGTTGTTGATTCTCTGAAGTGTTTCCCATGCAGTTTGCGTTTTGTTCATGAATTCTCTGCCTACCCCTATGTCTCCAAGACTTCTACCTACCTTATCTTCTAGTAGATTTAATGTTTCTGTTTTAATGTTTAGGTCTTTGATCCACTTAGACTTTAGTTTTGTGCATGGTGATAGGCACGGATCTAGCTTCAGTCTTCTGCATGTGGAGAGCCAATTTTTCCAACATCATTTATTAAAGAAGCTATCCTTCCTCCAGTGAACATATTTAGCCCCTTTGCACACTCCCATTTCTTTAGAAAAATACTTGAGCATGTCTCTAAACACATGTTATGGTAGGCAAAATGACTCCTAATCCCTGGAGCCTGAAACCTGGAACCTTTGAATCAAGAGCTTTGCAGTATAATGAAGGTCACAGGCACCAGCATGGGCTGAAGACCCTGAATTATTGGGTAGAGTCCACTGTAAATATATGAGCATTTACAAGATTCGACTCTTGCTGGAGGCAGAAAAGACACAAGAGAGGAGTGTCAGGGGTGCACCTGGAGAGATTAGCAGCAGACAAATGGCCTCACTGTAGATGGTCTAGAAGATGAACCAGGCAATGTGCCCAGGAAGGCAGACAGCCTGAGGGGTTGAGCAGGGCCTTGTTCCCATTAGCATAAAGAACTGAATTCTCCCAATCCCTGGATACTCCTGGAAGCTAATTTCCCCCCAGGCCTTCCCTGAAAGCCCAGACTGGCTGTCGCCTTGATTTTGCCCTGTGAGGGTCTAAACAGAATAATGGGTCCTGTCTGCCCTCACTTCTAAGCTGAGATGATGAATGAGATTGCTTGATGCCTCTGGGTTGGTAGTAATTTGTTACAGCAGCAATGAAAAACATATATACAGTCCAATCCATCCGAATTTTCATTTACATACAATTTACCTACATTCTTGTTGAGTTCAAAACACTGGCCAATGGCCAAGCAAAAAAGGTTTTCTCAAACACACCGTAAGAATATGCTGGAAATTATCCACAAATGTTCAAGGAAGCTGGTTTCAACGAAAATACTACATATCAGAGGTAATTTTTGGTGTTTTCTTTTGTTTAAATTCCATGTGGTCTCAGGGCTAAGGTAGCACACATGATCATGAATCATATACCAAACAAAGGGATAGAAATAAGGCTGGCCGACCATATATACATGTATATGCTGTGGATTCCACAGTCGCTATTTCCAAAGTATGAGAAGTATCAAGAACCTGTTGGAAATAGAAATGTGGCAATGGCCACCTAAATATGCTTATGCACAGGTAATAGTGTACTTGCTTCAGAGATGAATTATTTCCCCCAAAACTCACATATACTTCAAATTGTGAGCTTATTTGAAAATGGGGTCATTACTGATAAGGTTATGGAGAAAGTTATATGCTATTGGTGGGGATATAAATTAGTACAGCCTTTCTGAAAAACAATATGGAAGTTTTTCAAACAAAACAAAACAAAACTAAACTAAGACTAGAACTACCCTGCAGCACCCCCCTGCATGGTACAAAACCCCAAGAAAATAAAATTAGCATATCTGAGAGACACCGGCACTGCCATGTTCACTGCAGCACTATTCATAGAAGCTAGACATGAAATCAGACTAAAAGTCCATCAGCCTATGATCAGATAGGAAAAAAGTGATGGGTGTGTAACAAAGAACTATTCAGCCACAAGAAGCATAAATCCCATCCTTTGCCAGGGCATGGATGAACCTGGAAGACATTATGCTAAGTGAGCTAACACACTAACACAAAGATGAAAGTACCACATGAGCTCACTCACATGTGGAATCTAAAGAAGTTGACCTCATAGAAGTTGAGAGTGGAATCATGGTTACAGAGGCTGGAGAGAGTAGGGTGAGTGCAGGGAGAGATTGGTCAAGGGGTGCTGTGTTGCAGGTAGATGGGAGGAGCAGTCCTGGAGCTCCCTGGCACGGAGGTGAGTATAACTAACAGTAGTATATTGTATTGCTCTAAACTTTTAGCACAGAGGGTTTTAAATAAACTCACCATAAGAAAATGGTTAAAGTTTAGGATGAAAGATATGCTGTGTACTCTGAGTTTATCATTATCCAATGTATCAACACCTTACATTGTAGTGCCTAAGTATATACAAATATTATGTCAATCAAACATTAATTTTAAATTTGCTTAACTAGAAAAGAATGAGGCCATTATGGTTCCAGCTCAATGTTACGGGTATCCCTAAAGAAGGGGAGTATGGTCACAGACTTAGAGGGAAGACATAGAGAGGTGCAGAGAGAGGCACCACATGAAGTGGGGGAGGCAGCTTCTCCCTGCGGGTCAGAGACCTCCTAGGCTCCCCCATCCCCAGAGCACTGCTGTGTGGAGTTGGGAGATCCGCTACCCGGGCCCGAGTCTGACCCAGGCCCTGCCAATCTGTCGCTCCCACTCTGCCAACCATCGCTTATTTTTAAATTTTATTTTAAATAATGTAATTGACAAAAATTATATTTTAAGATGTACAGTATGCTTATTTGATATGGATATACATTGTGTGTTCATACCACAGGCAACTTAATGAAGACATTTATCAGATCACACACTGACCTTTTGGGTATGGTAGAAAGTGGGGATTCTTAAAATCTCTTTTCTCAAATTTCAAGCAAATAATACAATGTCATGAACTATAGTTACCATGCTGATCCCTTTGTTTTTAATGGAGATGATGAGAAAAAAATTATTGAATTGTGAACTGAAACACGTCTATGAGGTCATACATCAGGGCTGATTTTAAGCAGTCCATGTTCATTTCACTTCCTTCCATCATGTGATGTATAGAATGATCACAGTGCCGATTGATGGTTGTTACGCTTTCCCCTCATTTTATTTCCTGCTTTTATAGCACTGTACAGGTGCTGGATCTTCTGGAGAATTTTGTAAATTTTTTTCATTGCCCTCCCAACCAAGACCTTGTTCTGCCCAGTAGTTTAACCCAATCAATTATCACAACTTCCCTTTTTTGCCAAGGTGTAATGCAGTGGACCATTTTAACAAATCAGCGGCACGTCAGCCTTTTCTGGATAATAATTCATAGGCTGTGGCGAACTCACTGATAGGGAACAACTGGGAAGCGTTACAGTCCTGCAGAGGGAGCGTAGACAGGGAGACTGCAGAGGAAGCGATGCACCTTCGTGAAAAGTCCTTAGTCCTACAATCAACAGTAAACGTGCAAAAGAAGCATCCCCTTGCCTAGACCTTGCTGGTCACCCAGAGCAACCCTTCCACAGAGCCAGTGTTAGCCGGAGGAGAAAGTCACTGTTCAAAGCTCTGGCATCGTCTCTCCTCTTGTTCTGAAGAATGCCCGTCTGACCAAAGTTGATTTAAGGGTTTGCTATGGGGGATAGTTTTTACAGTAATCCTAAGGGACAAATTATTTTGTAAACCAATGTATCATGTGCAAGGGTTATTATTTCAAAAGCAAAGATTTAGGAAGCACTGAAAGGGGTAAGAAGAAAAATATGATATATAGTTTTAAGTGATACCAAATGAAATTAACTATAGAAAACTATTTGTCAGTTGAGGAATATAATATGACCATATGTGGCCTAATAGTCTGCATGCACAGTTGAATAACACCCAGTCATTCAAGAGCACATTTCTCTAAATATATACATGCTAATGCAATAAATCCTTGTTATTTTATTCATACTTTAATTTCATTCATTTCTACTGTGAAATAGATCATATATATATATTTAGAAAATATTACTATTATCTTTCAAAAGAATGTACATATTCCATTGTAGGAGTATATTTTATCAGTTCTACAATCCAGTTCTACTATTGTTAGATAATTTTCTCTCTGTATTTACTTTTTACAATGTTAATACTAAGAAATTTACTTTTATAATTACACTTGAATGTGTTGGGTGAATTTTGCATTTTCCTTGTGTATGTCTAGTTAATTGAAATCACCCAATTGTATAGTATGCTTAGCAAAACGGTGAGTCCAAGCATCACTTTTGGCAGCATAAGGCAGTCGTTAAATGGAACCGATACACAGGAGCCAGAAACATCATTTCTTCACGTAGGAGCAGCCTGCAGTGCAGTCGATACTCATTACCCACTTTAGCACCCAAGCGACTACATGATCTGCATTCTTCTGAATGCTGAGCATTACAATGAGAGAAATCTTCATTATCTGTTCTCTGAAATAGGACTAGGGATTAATAATATAGGATAAAAGGGAGATTAATGAAAACCACATAGTGTTATTCAGTTATTCATAAGAATTAGTCATTCTTTAACAACTAGTATCTTTTTAGGTTGCTCTTTTTTTTTTTTTTTTTGGGTACCGTGATCGAACTCATGACTGCACACTTGTAAGGCAGGCTCAACAACTAATTCCTTAAAACTTAAAAAAATAGCACAAAGTTGTATCCCACAAACTTAAAAAAAGTAGTGAAATCAATATAAACAAACTTTCTCTTAAAAAGGCAAATAACTCCCAGAAAGCAGCATCGTGGCCTGTCTCTTTGGGACCTGAACCTCTCGGACCCGCAGAGTGGCCTGGGCTGTTTGGATCGAAAGTCTGCGCAGACCTGCATCTCGGTGTGACTATTTGGGACTGGTAGGCCTGCCCTTCATCCACAGGGAACTGCCTGGAGACCAGCATCTGGGCCAGGTCTGTTTGGGCCCGTAGCCCTGCCCTTCACCCCCAGGAAGCCTCCCAGAAAGCAGCATCGTGGCCTGTCTCTTTGGGACCCAAACCTCTCGGACCCGCAGAGTGGCCCAGGCTGTTTGGATTGGGAATATTGTGGAGACTGGCATCTTGGCCAGGTCTGTTTGGGACCGGGAACTTTTCAGAAACCAACATTCTGGCCTGACTCTTTGGGACCTGTAGGCCCTCCCTTCACTCACAAGGAACCTCCTGGAGACCTGCCTGGGACAAAGCACAGTGGCCTGGCCTGCCTGAGATTCCACAGGCTCCGGGGTGACCACACCCAGCATTTGCCTTACAAATTAGGGAGCCAGGAGCCCACAGAGGGGAGTTAGGACCCTGTGAGGAGGCCAAGAGCCTGTGGGGGAGCCACTGCCCCTCCAGGAACTGAGGGTGTAAGAGGTAATTCGACACACATGCAGAGAAAGCTTTGGAACACCACTCAAAGTAAGGAAATATAGAAAAATGACAAAAGGAAAGACCAAAGGCAGGCTCAAAGCCCTAGCCCTCCCCAAGAAAGCTTAGAAGCCGTGTACATAGAAGAAAAAAGAAGCCATACACCTGAAATGTCTGAAATGATATCAAATGAAATAAATACGCAAATAGGGAAAGCTATGGAGAAATTCAAACCAGAAATACTTGCCCAGGTAAAAGAAGAATTGATAAAAACAGTGAAAGAAATAGTGAACGCATCTAGTGAAAACACAGCTAAAAAATTAGAGGAACAAA
>PVJX010027227.1:0-25057 GCA_004027295.1 Dolichotis patagonum | reverse complement strand
TTGGTTCTGTCTACCACATTGTGTCTCATTGGAATTTGAATATGTGTGATAGTTCAAACAAATTTTTTTCTTTTTTTTTATAAAAAATGAGATATTATAATACTCATTGATCATTTTCTGTTATTCGGTTCAGAAAGCCCTGGAATTCTTTCACTATATGCATGACTTTATACTATTGTGTTATGTTTGATATTATTGTAGTTGAAACTATGCTCAACTATAGCAGAGTAAGAGATATGGCGTTAGATACTGTTGATGTCCAGTTGACTTAATGTAAAGTACTGTGTTGCCTATGTTGTCCTCTTCTGATCTGCTCTGTACTACCCCCTTTTGTTTTATTCTCTTTTAAATAAAAAAAAATAAATAATAGAGTACTTTCCAACTGTTTCAATATAATTATCCAAATGAAACCTCATATGTCATTGTTTTCATCATTTTTTTCATTTTTATGTGCTTTTTTCCATATTGAACTTGGTAAAACAGATCATTATCAGGAAAACAACAGCCTACAGTGCCATTATTTTTATGTTTTGATTCAGCCGCATTTGCTGATTTTTAGAAGTACATCTTTTTTATAAGTATTGAACATAATTTTTAAAAACTTTGCCTCCATTTTCCAAAAAACAGATTGAGACTTAAGTTGCAATCATTTGTTGACATAAGGAATATTGATATTAAAATGGGAAGTACTGTCAGCTTATTTTTGTTTTAATTATGTATTATGCAGAGTATAAACTATAATATAATATTGCCAATGAAAAATGTGCCTAAGTAATGAAATTCAGTAATACATGGTGATCTATGCTCTTGATTTAACAAATAATTATTGCTTGTATGCTAATTTTATGCCAAGATCTGTGAGGAGTCCAAGATTTTACTGTGTTTGCAATCTAACAAGTTAATCGATCAGTTTCATGAAACACTTGCAGCCAAGAGACTCTTGGGTCAGAGACAAAGGACATTGTTACTCACAGCCTAACAGACAGCATGGAATTCATTTGTGTTGGCAGCTTTCCCCCCATGGGGTGAATATGGAGGGACCCAGGTGGTTGCTGCTTACCAGTGGGTTTGTGTCACAGCTGAGGAACCCTGAGGTCCAAAATCCCCAATCTTGTAAGAAGTCCTAGCATCTCTCTCACTGTTCGGACTAGAGGAGGAAGTCAGCACTGGTTAGGAACCAGTCTTTCCACATCCCTAGGAAGGCAGTGTGCAGTATAAGCTGCTACAAAATGTGCAGAAATACCAAATAGAATTATCCTTCAACACCTTGCAGCTGAAAATTCAAATAAAATGTGAAGTTTTAATTAATATTGCATCTCATTTAATTTAGTTCCCAGGAGGCAAAATCCTTTGTTTTGATTGTGCAGATGAACCATGGTACATTTTGTTATACTGGCAATAGCTAATGATATTATATTATAAGGCATCTTTGATGTGAAGATAGTTTATGTGAATGTGTTTGAAAATACAGTACTACACTGATTAAAATTCGTTATGGTGTTTTAAATTATAATTATTTACTTATAATGAAAAATCTGTGTAATAGCTATAAGAAGCCATGTGTTTTGCCAATATATAGAGAAAATTATACAAAGTATGTTCCTAAATTTGTAGAATTTAATATAATTTTTTACTTTGTAAAAGTTATGATACATTTATTTGGAAAAACAAACATTTCAGTGAATTATATTATTCAATGAAGAATACTGCTTTTGATATAAATAAAACATTGAATAAGAAAGTACAAATCTTTTCTTTCACATTGGCTGAACATTTTTCCTGTTCAATAGAAAGGCAATATATCAAGACAACAAGGAAGCAAAGAATACAGAAAATGTACCATATTACTGTCCTTCCATTTCCTGATGTTACTGTTAGTCTGTCATCAAACAAAACAGAATTCATGAACTGATTATTATAGAAAGTAATATTTGGCATGACTGCTTTTTATCCCAGAAGTGAGTGATCTCATAACTTCAATAATAGGATTCCAAAAGACATTTATTTGAATAGATCAAGGGTTTCTCTTTCCTCAAAATGTACCTTGTCAGTGTTTAATATAAAAATTGCATGAGTAACTCAGATGGTATCTCATTGGTATGAAAATGAAAATGCAAAAGGATGCTAAAAATCATAGACATAGGATTAGTTCACTTACCCCAAAGTTAACAGTTATGCTAGTTAATTTTGGCAGAACATTTTTCCTGTTCAATAGAAAGGCAAATATCAAGACAACAGAGAAACAAAGAATACAGAAAATGCTGGATGTTCTGATATATGTAATCCACTTTGAAAATCTCCTAACACCTCCCTAGAAGTTTTTGTTTTTGAAGCAGAGGAGTTAAAAATGAATGAAAATATATCCAATTGACAAGCATATGAAAATCTAGGCTGGAAGCCAAAGAATCATTTTTTTTTATTTTTTTTTTAAATTTTAAATGTAACCAGATGAATTTTCTTTTAGTACTATCCTACCCAACTGATTTAAAAGAATGGTTTGTCTTCTTCTAGGAAATCTGTAATTCATCAAAGAGATCAATTATATGTCTTAAATCACTCCCTAGAGAAGCAGTGCCTTTTTAAAAAATTTTATTTTAAAGGGGGTAAAATTAAACACAACAAAACAAAACAAAACAGAACAAGACATAAGAAAGCATAAATTTCAAAGCTAGACAACCAGAGATCTTCACTATCTGTCATATTGTTTCTTGTTTTCTTCCAAATGGTTGTCCATATCTTTGCATATGGGGAGTACATACTAAATAACATAGCCAATCTTTTCACAAGATATGTAGTTCACTGACTCCCACTTGCTAAGTGGGGAGGGGGAGGGACGGGACATGGGATGGGGGACAGGACGACATGAGATGTCTGATTCTCAACCCACACGCCAGGAGGCTCACAGCCGTCCACCAAAGAAGGGAGGAGCTCCTTCTTCTCCCCGCACCCCAAGTCAGCCGCATGGTGCAAGTCCTGAGGTGCCAGGGTTTCTCTTCTTTGGGCCGCCAAAAGTCTGCCACATTCACCTGCTATTTCTTTCTGATGAATTGACCATTACATTTCCAAAGTTCTGAAATGGCCAACAGACCACAGAAAGAATTCTCTTTAGGCTCCTGTTTGAAACCAGAAGATATAGCAATCTGCTGGCCTTGATTCAGGGCCACCAGCAGTGTTTTTTTTTGTGTTGAAATCTTTGAATGTATTTAAGACTAAGGGTATATAACTAATTTATTGCAGGTATGGCACCTTAGAACTTTTCAGATGTGTAAATTGAAAATCATGCAAAATATAACCACTATTATATGAATAAGAAAAGTATAATAAAAATCTTAAAAGGCCACATTATTAACCTACTATCTTTCAGTTAGTTATCTGATAAAGTACAATAGGAGAGAAGCACTGCATTTTAGAAGATGTGGTGGATGAATTAATGATCAGCTTGGAACCCCTAGTTGAACTGATTCAATGAGGTACCAGGTGTGGAAGGCCCAACTGAGGATTGTTGCCAAGAGTATACAAGAATTGGAGGGGAAGATGGTATACTGTTGATTCCCAGCTTGTCATGCTGGCTTTCCTGACATGAACTCAGCTGTTCTCATTGTCCGAGGAGCTCGGGTCCTCACTGTGTCTGAGCATGGCTGTGTTTCTCTTCAGGGGAGCTCTGATCCTTACCTTACGCGTCATATCCTGGCTCCAGTGCAGAGCCTTCAGCCTGCTGGCACAGATCCTTCATCTCACTAATGCAGACTTTCTAGCTTCCACCACTGACCTTTGGGCCTTCCCTCTTCTGCATTTGACTCTTTGGATGAATATTGTAAATAATTCTATAAATTAGGTGTCTTGTATTAAATCTATTGCCCTGTAAACCCTGATTATAATAGAAGGGCTCTATTGTTCATAGCCAAAGAATAAACCAAATTAAGCCATGAGTGAGCCATTGTGAGTGTAGCAAATTTCTTGCTTTCCTTTTAAATTGGTTTTTGGGAATACCTAATATACTTTTTCAAAACATTTTCATTTTAAAATAAAAGCAATACTCCCAAAACATGACTCATAAAAGAATAAAACTTAAACTAAGCCTGAAACAGAGAGAACTAACTACAAATTATTTAACATTTAAAACAATTGGATATTTGTATTGCCTTATTCTTAGGACAAAAAGTATGAATTTAGCTCTTACATGAAACCTAAGGATTGCACATTTCAAATTTAGTGTCATTAATTAAGGTCTAATTTCTAATTATGAGACTTGGCTAAGTCATTGATTTTCCATGTGAGGTTTTGAGCTCAGAGGCATTGGCCATATGCAGGGCCACTTCTGATTGTCACAACTGGAGACGGTGCTACTACTATCTTAGGGCAGTGACCAGAGATGTCACGTACAGTGTAAAATGTGCAGGAGAACAGACCTCAAAATAACAAGTTATCTATTCTCAAATGTCAATAGTTGGGAAGCGTGGATGGATTGCATATGCAGTTGTTCCTCTATTGTATTAAGAACTACAAAATGTGCATTAGGAAGTGGTGCATTTTTGTCTCAAGCACAGTGAAACTATTTGTAATGAGAAGCAGGGCTCCTATGGCCTGGTGGTCATTCACCTTACCTTCTGGTGCTGTCTTTGTGTGACTAGGTTCTTTAAATCTTTCTGGACCTCGTGCTCCATTGGAAGTTAGAGCTAATAATGTAGTTTTAACTTCATGGGTTTTAGGGATCCCATGAAATAATTTATACATGTGCTCAGTCCATTGCCTGGCTTATGTAAGAGCTCAATAGTTAACTTTTATTTAGGGTCCTATCAGGAAGAATTCACAGTAATTATAACTGTCTAAAGATTGAATGGTTTACTTGGATGGTAGCATCTTTCCTTTTCCTGAAGAAGTTCATGAAGAATATAGAAAATGTTTTATGTTCCTTCAGACTTTCACTGCTACATGGCATTCCATTCTTCTTAGTTACATAAACCATTCCTAAATAAATTATGGAAAGATTGATGACATTTGAGTCTTTAACAATTTAAAAAAGCCATTTATATCAAGCAAACAGCACTGATAATATCCGGTAATATTAAACTTGCTTTGTGTGTTCATCCTAAGACATTGATGGTAACATTTTTGCATATTTGCTCTCTTGGTTCCCTTTGCTAAGAGTGTTATTTACTTGGATTTCCAAGTAAATTCCAAACTATTTTCCATAGTTATCTGTACCAGATTTCTTTGCATATTTGTTGTTTATACAAGTCATGTTAGGCTACTTTTCCCTGCTTAACAGAAATTTTCTGTATGCTTAAAAGTATTAAGTAAATCAGGTTTGCTTTATCTGATTCCTAAAAGCTTAGTTTCACTGAGGAAACAGAATTTATGTGTAATAAACTTCCTCCATATAGTAAAGTGCCTCAACTGAAACAACTCTTTAACAGCTTTATAATAGCAAATGTTACATAGTTCAGATATTTAATAAATGTTTTTCCCAAAGTGAATAAAATATCATTCAGCAGATAGGTGGGCAAGATATTCACTGCAATAAAAATCACCTGTTTGACAAAATGCTAGCTTTATTGTGAAATGAAGTGGAATTTATCCCAATAATGTTACAGCAAGTAGATAAACTTCAATTAGGCAATACTTGTTTTATTGCAATTTTTGCTAACTGTACTTCATAAACTGTTGTATTTTTTATCTTAAAGAATTTTTATTTGTAAAAGCTTTTACCCACTTTAGTGTTGTCCCTGTGTGTTGAGTTTAAAGGTAAAATTATAATGAAAACAACCCTTTTCCTCAAAATAGTTTTTTCAGAGAGTAAACTATTTTTATGATCCTGGCACTTAATCAAATAATTTAGTTAACCACTTGTGGCTACATAATAATTAATTCTTTTTCTCCTTTATTTTTGTAGACAGAAAGCCTAAATTATGTCTGAAATAGAGACAGAACAATAAGAGAATTTATTTAGTTTTACTTCAGCAAATAATAAAATTCCAAGACCTAAAAATAAATTGAAAAAAATGACTGCTGGTTCAGAAATTCCACACAAGTGTTTCAGTATGTCACAGTACATTCAACAGGAAGAGAAGAAACATGACAATTATTTTAAGATTTAAAAGGCATTTCAAGAAGTTATGTAGCAACTCTCATTTCACAAAATGAGTATAGAAATTATAATACTGCTCATGTGAGAGAAAGCATAGATTATTTCACAGATATATCTTCTCTCTGGTTGAAATGAGTAAGGGACATGTTTTACTCCTGTCTTAAGAGGAAGATGCTTTGTAGATCTATGGCAGTAGCAACCTCTGTGGTGATTTTATCATACTATTAAAAGCTTTTGATTTTAAGCAGTGTTAGGGAATATACTAAGAGAAAAACAGTGTTATGATGGACAGTTTGCATGGACTTACTCTGATTTTTTCTTTTTTTTAAAAAAAGACCATTTTTTGTTTGTTTTATTTTATTTTTTATTTTTATTTTTTGGTATTAGGAATTGAGCTCAGGGCCTTGCATTTGCCAGACAGGCACTGTGCCACTGAGCTACATCCCCAGCCCAAACCACTTATTTTTATGCCTGTACATACTGTTAGACAACTGTTATGAATACAAGGGTATTGAATGTTAATATTTTTTCCACATTTGCAATTAAGATACCTCACAATATTTTGTACTCAGCTAGTGTTCTGTAAACATTTATATGCATACCTTTTAAAAGTACTAAATTGTGTTCAAATATTTTGTAGTAAAGATCAAGCAATGAGTATCCTGCCATTTGGGGTCACAGAATTTTTAATACTTGTGCAGCTGTCAGCATCACAGGAAGAGAAGCTCATAATGTAGCAGTGAGATGGTTGGGATTGACTTCCTGTCTCCTTTTAAAAAAAATTTTAATGAGAATGAAAAAAAAGATACAGAATTCCAAAGCAAGATGATAGGAAATTAACAATGGTGAAAATACACACACACACACACACACACACACACACACAAGTTCTCATGATGCTCCATCCAGGCGGCTAATGTGGTTCCAGATTGTTTCTAGACAGTAGCAGTAAGCCTTCTCTTGTTTCAAGGCCAACAGTGTGCAAAGAACATAGTTTTCGGGTCAGTGGAACCAGGTTTGATATTGGCTCTATCATTACAGTAGATTTAGTATTGGTTAGAATGTTTAACCTCTGTGAGTTTAACTTCTGTGTGTTAAAGATAAAAATGGACTGTAAGGGTTTCCTGGTATCTCTCAGTCATGTTCATTTTCCTGAAAGACTGCTCCCCTGTTTTTCTCTCCGTTGGGAAGTACCTTACTCATTAAATGTACTTACTTCAAGCGTATTCTTCTCAGTCACCAAAATTTCTTGGTTGGCACCTTTGTGGAGGAAAGAAAGTTGTAGACCGGTGGATTTCTGTTCTAGCCTGGTGGCTGAGCTGTCTAAAATGAAGCTTCAGCTTAGCTGGTAGTTTGGCTTCCCAAACCTGGGAGAAGGAGCCCACCCAGAGGAGTCCTTGTCATTCCCTTGCCTTGCTGTTCCACAAAGAGGCTGCCGTTCCACGAAGCTCAATAGCATCTGTAATCTCATTTCATTAAAACATATTTGTTACATTCGAGAATAATACTTTCCAACATGATTTCTTATGAAACTTAATATATTTTATAATCAGCACAAACTCTACAACTTAAAATGTTGAAAGGATGAATTGGCCATATTTTTATAAGGACTGACGTATTTGAAGTATATGTATACTACTGCATATGATGCTTGCTTAAACAGGAAACATTTGTAATTTGCTTGGAGTACTTAATCAAGACTCACCTAAATCTATAAATTTATATTAATTTAAATTTAAATTATTGTGTAATAATCTTATTTGCGAAATATAAAAAAAAACATATTGAGGCAGAAAATCCCATGAAAATTTTCTTTGTTTAAAAGTGCTAGGATATGTGGGATATGTGGAAAAATCCAGCCAAGTTTTGGCCTGAGTTGAAGATGAATTAAGAAAATGCAACATCGAGATTCCACAGATGGGTAGAGAAAGGAATCGAACTGATGTCCTACCTTGGGCAGAAGCCACGAAGAACACCGAGCCAGCAGGGGTTGCGTGCATCTGTGTGGAGCTGACCTTAATCGAGAGCTTCTCGTGATTCCGGTGGGAATTATTTGGATAACAAAGAAAAGAAGAGAAGGAGAAAAAAAGCAGAATTCTCAGCCCTTCTTTAAGCTGTGCTAGTATGAATTAGGTTTTAAAGATTTCTTTTGCCAAAACAGTGTTACGCAGGTATGAGCAAAAGAAGAGTGTATCTTTTTCCTGTTTATGTATTTGATCATATTACCTTCTAACTCTTTTGATTTGCAGTTTCAGAGCTAGAATATGAATTTCCCAAAGTAAACACTCCAAAAATAATAATAATACTGGTCTTCTCTGTGGGGTTTGATGGTATCTGGATTGGCTTGCTCAGTTGTTTCCTTGGAATGCAGTCACTGATACAGCAACAAATCCCTAGTCCCAGCGGAGTGTGGAGCATTCCACAGACACTGTCTGTACACTTTGTCCGAGCCAGTCACTCCATGGCTGTGTGACCTCAAGAACATCATCTCAAAGATACAGATAGATTAGTATAAATCTATCACCATTGTGACAAAAGAAAACTATATTGCTGATTTGTGAACTATTAAAATTTTTATCTAGCTAGAAATGTTGACTTATATTTGTAATCCAAGCACTCTGGGAGACTGAGGCAGGAGTACCCTGATTTTAAGCTCAGTCTGGGCAGTTTAGCAATTTACAAGAACATATCTCAAAATGAAAACTGAAGGAGCTCTGGAGATATAACTCAGTCTGAAGGCTGTGGGTTCAGTCTGCTGTATTGCAAAGAAACAACTTAACTGATTGCCTATAACATGAATAGCAATGTGCTGTACAGAGAGTTATTGATAGAGAAGGCAATGAGGTTCAGAGAATTAAGTCATACTGTGGGTGGTAGATTAAGAATTTAAGCTCCTTTCACTGTTAACTCTTCAGTTTCTAGCAGAAAGTATAAAAGAACCTAAATCTGGAGAAATACCCCAAAATGTTTCTGTTCTGATGGATGTATAGATATTTGTGCTGTAGCTAAGGATGATAGACACTTCTTCAGGTAAAGAATGTGATAGGAGTAGGAACGGGGCCCAAAGATAATATAAACACAATAGAAAACATCCTACCTGCTGTAGTCTTTGGAAATCAGAGGTCCAGAATAATGAGAGGGTGGGAGAGGAGCAGCTATAGACTCTCAGAGCAGCCGATTGTGATGGGGTAGAGACTCAGCAGAAGGTGAACAAATGGAGTGAGTGACGTAGAGACTCCTATACCTTGGTGACTGCTCACAAAGGGAAGGAGTCAGGGGAGAAAAATTAAAAATTAATAGTGAACTTCTTAGTGTGGGGATGGTCCACCACGTGCAAATTTCAGTGAAGAAATAATTACTCAACTTAATAAAGAGGTGATCAAGGCTGTGAACTTCCCCATGTTTAGTTCTGCAGATTGTTCAGGTCTATCCTGTACCCTTTGGCTCTTCTAGACGTGTCTGAAAGTAGCCAGTCATACATAAGAAAAAAGTTCAAAGACTGGAGCCATTCCCTCTGTAACTTTTAAACAAGTGTAAAAACTTTTAATAAATGCATATATGTAAGACAAGAGCACTTTTAATCATTAGTATACATCATAAACATTTGGGTGTCTCTTTTTGTTTGACTTAACAAACATACATCATGGTTTAATGGTTCTCTAATTTGGGGTAAAACTCCAAATTAAAAAATATTTTGTTTGGAGTAGGATGTTAAGTCTATTTTAGTGATCATGATTCAGTCAAAATTGTTAAACCCACAGATTGGCTGGCCTGTAACAGAGGAAGTCCTTGTTTTTGCTCCAACATTGGAATCAGAGGCCAATCATATTTTAGATTCTATTTATTTTGGCTCAGTTTAGTTCACTGGGTTGTTACCAATTTAAATTATATTTTTGCCAGGTAAAGTTGGTACTGATTAAACAAATGATTAGATGTTTTCCAATGAGATGTTTTCCATGTATTTAGCTATCACCTGAAAATACCTTCCTGGTAGGATGAATAAATTTTTTAAATCACCAAATTAATTTTTATTGTTGACATTAACCCAAATTGCCAACTTAAATTCAACTCCCAAATCCAGCCCAGTGTTTGTGTGAAAACATGATTTCATCCATCTAAGAAAGCTCATTTTTTCTGCTTTATCATGGAATGTGAAACTGTGTAATGTTTTCCCTCTGATTCCTGCTCCAAGCAGGAAAAAAAAAACAAAACAGATTTTAAATTAGACTAATATTCAGACTTAGTGCAGTAGAAATTTAAGTCCAATGGACATTTTCATTTAGGAAGATAAATGATGAATGTAAAGTTTTTCCAATATAGGTATGCTATGAGCTTTTGTTACTTTCATTTTGTATTTTAAATGCTTATATCCTTCTCTAGTTAAAATTATTATAAACTATGTTGAAATTACTTCATAATTCTGATTTCCTTCTTTAGTATTTAGCTGACTTGGCAGTGAAAGAACTGTAACATTCTTTGTATTCATTTTCTCCTTTGCCTATTCCAAAGCCTGATACAAGTTTTCAATAAATGATATGACCCATTTTTAAGTACCTTCTGGGGGCTTACCACTGGTAAGGGCTCTGTGGGCCACAAAAGTTGTACATAAGATGCTTCCGTCTGGAAAGTAGGACCTTAGGCATGATAAAAATGGAGTGTGATTGATAACTACTCATTATTTAACCTAACAATAGCCTGAGCATTATTATTCTTTTTGACCTGTACAACAGTCCAAGAAATGCTGTTGTGCCTCAGTGATTCTTCCGATGAAGAAACAGGCTAAGCAGTGTAGACAAGTTGGTCGTGAGTGGTGGGTGGGCCAGGGTTGAGTACCAGTGCAGCCTCACAAGGATCTATGCTAATTGGAGGGACATGTCTCCACCCTTGGAACTCTGTGAACTACTGTGTGTTAAGGGTTGTGAGGGGTTCAGACAAGGAAAGATTATTTGAATGAGAAAATCATGGATAATATAAATGAAAGTATTACTGCATGGTAGATTCTAAACCATGTCCAGTCAATGTTATATATATATATTTAATTCAATGGAGTAATTATCTTGGATCTTAGGTTCATTTTTTAAATGTCTGTAATTTGTTGATACTGAAAAAAGCAGGTCAGGGCTGGGAATTTAGGTCAGCAGCATAAGCGCCTGCCTTGCAAGTGTGCAGTTGTGAGTTTGATCCCTGATACCAAAAAAAAAAAAAAAAAAAAGCAGGTCACAAATTGGCATCAAATATACTTCCATTCGAATGATGATAAAAGGAACACATACAAATTGATTTTATAGTTCATTATAGACTCATAAAATATCAGACTAGTTAAAATTCCACTTATAATAGAAAGTAATGTCAAGGGTAAGAGAGTCACAGGGATTCTTTTCTTCTTGCTTAAAGTTCAGTGGTGGTAGAACTGGGCTAAACTCACTTTTCCAAACATCCAGCCTAATCTCTGTAAGCCACAGAATACTTTTACCTACTGGTCTGTAGAACATATTGATGATTAAAAATAATCATAATTTTAAGAATATAGCATTCATTTTCTCATTCTCTAATAGACTACTATAGAAATATCTAGTGTGGAAAACATGGGCTTCACCCCTTGTGTAAAATATTGTTAGAAATCACTGAGAACTTTAGGATAACTGTTTCATTAGGTGCAAATGATGCTCCACATCTAGCCAATGGTTATTTTTCTGGGCTTTTCACTTGGTACTGTTCTGCTTCTTCATCACTGACCCTGAAGTTTAGTTTCTCTAGATCTTCTCTTGGTTTCAATGTAAGTGATATGCATTTTTATTTTCATAGATTAGTTGATTTCTTTAAAAGGGAAGAGGTTCAAGTTCAGAAAGACACTTATAATCATCATTCTACTTAAGTGCTAAGGCCTTATCAGTATGTCACTAGTCTAACTCTAGAATTTCTCCTTAAAACTTGTAACACCTCACAGTTGAAAGAGGTACTGTACCTGAAGCACAGATATGGTATAAAACATGTATCAAGTGTTTTATAATTATAATAGGAATATTGTTACTTTGGGGACTCCATTTCTGACCAGAAATTAACATTAAGTGTACACAAAATCATCTCACAACAGCAACCATGGAGTCATGATGACTAAAATAGAAAAAGAATGATCTAGCCCTTTTAAATGAACATAGGTACACAGTGAACTCAGTTATATGAAGTGCCAAGGAACCATGCAAACATTTCCAGAACATCCCTTAGAGCTTCATAAGTAAGCTTGAATGTAAAAAAATATTATCAAATTAGAACTAATTTTATTTGCTCTCTTAGAATCATTAAGAATGATTGAGGAGTGAATGTTTCAGATTAGGCCAGGTCTCTTCTGTTTCCCAGGAAATTTGAGTTCATGCCATCTTTTTCTCCAGTGCCCACTGGTCAGTTTCACAATCTTTGAAATTAAGCAAACTTAGAAAAAAATCACAAAAAATAAATACATAAACATCACACTTAGCGTGGCTCATGCAGGAATGTAAACTCATTGGATTTTAATTAAAGCAGTAGATGGAGGTGTTTTTCTAGTCAGGCAATGTCAGAATGGGTTCAGCTTGAAAGTAAAGACTGGAGAAGAGGCAACATAGTGAAAAAAAGTAGCTTGAATTTTTAAAATGACCCAATGACATAGCATTTGTCTAAAAAATGATGCAAACAGTAACTTAACTATAGGTTTAAACAGTAAGTTAAAAATATATTATGTATTGTTGACCCCACAATTTGGTTAATTAGTCTAAAAACTTGAAGCTAGGTAAATTTTGTTTCTTTTTGAATTGAGAAATATAATAGTGCAGTGCTTTGTTCCTTGCCATGACTGTATTTACAATTTTAACGTGCATGCTCTATAAAAATATGGCTGTGAGTTTTGTTTCTTATGTATTTTAGTAACTTCAACTATTAAAAATGATTAAAGTAAGAAAAATACAAATTAGGTTATATATCAAAGCAATGTTATTAAAAATGACATATAAAACAAAGTGAGTTTATTATTTTAGGAAAAAAAGATAAAAGTTTGTATTATGGATATAAAATTTTTGTTGATTATAGTGTGACATATATTTTCTCCCACTCTGTGGTTTTGCTTTAAATTTTATCTTGAAGGTAGTAAAAAAAACAACAGAACAAGACAACAAAGCCAATCAAGAAGATGCAGTAAAATTGGTACAGAACTTCACAGCAGGTTACCGGGTTAACACTAATAGGTAGCATAGTATATCTCATTATCTTCACAATAGTTGTCCAGTCAGTTAGCTATAGAGAAATAAAACCAAACATGTAACATTATAAAACCAACTGAAAGAGAACACTGACTAGAGCAAAAACAATTATTCGTAATGAAACAAAACAGTAAAAACAACATTTGCCTTCAAAAAGAAGATAGAAGGAGATCCCCCTTATTTGCTATATTGCATACAGTCATCCTCCAAAGAGATGCTCAGACCTTTGTCCCGGGTTGCTAACGAGAGCGGGGGCGGAGAGGGGGAAGGTTGGGATGTTTTTTTCTCAGCCCGTATGCGCATAGGCTCACGGGAGACGCTGACTGGTTCTTTTCTTGCCTCGCGCCAAGGGCACTTACCAAGAGGGCAGGCGAATTGCTTTCTTATGCAGCCACTTAAATTCCACCATGGCTGGATCTTGGGAGCCGCTGACCAGTTCTCCTCTGCTGGCGGTTTTTTGCTTTTAAAATCTTTTTTCCTTTGAATACGTAAAAACATAAAGTGAACATAATTATCATGGTACTATTGAACAGAAATTTTAAATATTGCTGAATATCACCCAGTATCCAGTTTATATTCAGTTTGTTTTTTCCTCATTGTTTCAAAATACCTTTTTGCAGTCAGTTTCAATCATCAATTAGAAAGTCTTCAACTGCATGCAGTTTATTTGTCTCGTAATTGATTAAGCCCTCATAATCTTTGTTTAATGTGAATTGTTTACTGGAAAATTAATTTCTTTCTAAGTTTTGCCAATTTTCTTGCTATCATTTGACACATTCCCAAATTTCGTTTCTTTTTTTTTAATTTTAAAGAGAAATAACCAGAAAAGTAAAGAAGCAAACAAATAAAAAAACAACAAAAGCAAAATGGCAACAACAACAACAAAATGACAATATAGGATTTCAAAACAAGATGATAGTAATTTAACAATGGTTGTTATATTGCATATTGTTATCTTCAAAACAATTGCTCAGTTTACCAGAAAAAGGCAAGTAGGATTGATTAAATAATACCATTTCCCTTTTAGCAGTTTCTTTCCATTTTACTGTATCTCTTCTAACTTTTTGGTCTTATTTACTCTTTCAGTTTCTTACACTAATGAGACCATGTATTTACACAAGCAAGTCTAATTGATTTCACATATGAGTATGGTTTCTAGTTGCATCCATTTTCCTATAAAAACCTTGAATTTATCATTCTTTATGTCTGAGTTGTACTCCATTGTATAAAAGTATCACATGTGTTTTATCCATTCCTAGGTTGATGGACTTTTGGATTGTTTCCAGGATCTGGCTATTACAATTGTGTAGCTATAAATATGAGTGTACACATATTGCTGTGGTATGATGTTTTCAATTTTTCTGGGAAATACACAAAAGGGGAATAGCTGGGTTGAATGGAACCTGTAATTCTAGTTTTTTGAGGAATCTCCACATTGATTTCCACAGTGGTTGCACCAGTCTGCATGCCCACCAACAATGGAGAAGGGTTGTTTTTTCCCCACAGCTCCACTGGCCTTTGTTGTTGATTAATTTCTTGATATTAGCCATTCTTTCTGGGGTGAGATTTTTTTTTAAATTTGCATTTCTTGAATGACCAGTGATGTTGAACATTTTTTCATATATTTATTTGCCATTTGTATTTCTTCATCTGAGAATTGTGTATTCATCTCAGATACCCATTTTTGGATTGTGTCTTTACATTTGGGTGAGGCTGATATTTTTGAATTCTTTATAGGTAATTTGTCTCAGAGACACTTGGCTAAAATCATTTCATAATCTCTGGGTTTCTTTTTCATTCTGTTGGAGATTTCTTTTAATGTGCAAAAACCTGTTAATAAGACAAGATCCCTGTTATTGATTCTTTGAAGTACTTCCTGTGCAGTTTGGTTTTTGTTCATAAACTCTCTGCCTATCCATGTGTCCTTGAGATTTTTACCCACTTTGTCTTCCAGTAGGGTTAGTGTTTCTGTCTTAATATTTAGATCTTTGACTCATTTTGTTTTTAGTGCATGGGATAGGCATGTGTATTAGTCAGAATTTTACTAGAGAAAACAGATACAACACCAGATATATGAATGTATAAGAAATGGCAAAACTGGATTACCATGGTCAGTCACAGAGGCAGATGAAGAAGTGTGCAGAGGGTGTCTGCACACTGGAGGCCGAAGGATTCAATCCAGGATCTGGAGTTCACTCCAGTGTCCAGTGCAAGTCCACCCCAGCAGGCTGATGTGTCTGCGACAGAAGGACGAAATGTCTGCAATGGTAGGCTAAAGAGTCTGTGCCGGAAAGCTGAAGAGTCTACACTGGAAGCCAGGAGATGACATCCAAACCAAAGGTGAAGACTAGAGCTTCTCCAAAGAATGGAATGGAATCGTCTCTCCTTCCCTTTTATATCATCCAGGTGATGGGCCAACCTGGAGTGGGTCTTCTTCTACACCTAGGGTATAGAGTTGCTATATCCATTTAGGTAAGCTTCCAAATATCTCAAGTTGACACAGTCAATAAACCACTACACCATGGATCTAGTTTAAGTATTTGACATGTAGAAAGTCAATTTTTCCAGCATCACTTACTAAAGAAGTTGTTTTTCTTCAAATGAGCATGTTTGGCCCCTTTGTGAAAGATGAGGTGGCTGAGTGTCTTTGTAGTTGTGGCTGCATCTTCTGTTCCATTGATCTTCAGGTCTGTTTTTGTGCCAGCGCTATGGTGATTTTGTTACAGCAACTTTGTAGCATAATTTCAAGTCTGGAATTGTGATGCCTTTGACTTTGCCTTTGGTGCCCAAGATTGTCTTTGCTATTTCTAGGTCTTTCATAGTTCCACATGAAATTTAGGAATGTTTTCTCTAGATTTGTGAAGTATGCTAATTGTATTTTGATCAGGATTGCATTAAATCTGTATAACAATTTTGGGAGAATGACCATTTTCACAATGTTGGCTCTTCCTATTCATGAGCAAGGGATATCTTTCCATTTTCTGAATTCCTCTTCAATTTCTTTTTTCAGAGTACTGTAATTTTCAATGTATACATCTTTCACTTTCTTTGTTGGATTGATTCCTAAGTATTTTTTTTTTAATGTTATTGTGAAGGTTGTAGTTTCCTTAATTTATCTCTCAGTGAGTTTGTTGTTTATGTACAGGAATGCTGTTGACTTTTTAGTATTGACTTTGTTTCCAGTTATGCTGCTAAATTTGCTTATTAAGGCTAGAAGTCCGTTGGTGGAGATTTTGGAGTCCTCTATGTAAAGTATCATGTCATCTTTGAATGATGATAATTTAACTTCTTCCTTTCCTAACTTTTATTCTTTTTATTTCTCTCTCTTGGCTACTTTCTCTGGCTGATCCTTCCAGAACTATATTGAATAGGAGTGGTGATAGTGGGAATCCTTGTTTTGTTCTTGATTTTAGAGTGAAAGCATTCAGTTTTTGACTTTTTAATATGATGTCAGCTATTGGTTTGTCATAGATGGCATTTATCAGATTGAAGTAAAGACTGTCAATTCTGATTTTCTCTCAGGTTTTTACCATGAATGAATGTTGGACTTTATCAAAAGCATTTTGGCAAATACATACATGAAGAAATGTTTACATCACTGGCCATTCGAGAAATGCAAATTAAAAACAGCATTGAGATTTCACCTCACCCCAGAAAGAATGGCTGCCATCAAGAAAACAACTGATAGGGCTGGGGATTTAGCTCAGTGGCATAAGCACCTGCCTGGCAAGTGTGAGGTCATGAGTTCAATCCCCAGTACCGCAAAAAAAAAAGAAAAAAAAAAAAAAAAAAAACAACTGATAACAAATGTTGAAGAGGATGTGTGGGGGGGAGGAACATTTCTCCATTGTTGGTGGGAGTGCAGACTGGTGCAACCACTGTGGAAATCAGTATGGAGATTCTTCAAAAAACTATGATTGGAGGTTCCATTCAATCCAGCTATTCCCCTCCTGGGTATTTTCCCAGAAAAATTGAAAAGGTCATATCACAGAGATATATGTCACCTATGTTCATAGCAGCAAAATTTGTGATAGCTAATCTTGGAAACAACCAAAATGCCCATCAACCACAGAGTGGATGAAAAAAATGTACTTCTATACAATGGAATGCTACTCAGCTATAAAAAGGATGATCTTGAGGCCTTTATAAGTAAATGGAGACAACTTGAGAATATCCTCATTAGTGAAATAAACAAGACTCACAGTAGTAAATATCACATTGTCTCTCTAGTGTAAAAAATAATAAAAACTGACAGAATACTGGGATCCAAAAAGTATAATAGATATTGTGAAAGTGAAAAGGAAGGAAAGTGCTCTAAAGGACATAACTGTATGTATAGTATGTAAGATAGATGACCATGGTACTGAATTTCTGTTGGATCATTGAACAGAAGGGTTTACACTGTCAATGTTTGAGTGTCTAGCCACTTTTTATGCTTTGATTTTGTAACTTTGGCAACTATTTTTAAGATGACAATGTGTAATATATCAACTAGCGATTTTATGATGTTGATTTTTTTTGAATTCAGTATTGTTCTACCTTTTTTTCTGTTTTTCTAATTTTTAAATTTTCTTTTTTTTCGTTGAAGAAAAGAACAATATGCAGTATAACAACCATTGTTAAATTTCTTTTCTGTTTTGAAAACCTATATTGTTATTGTTTTGGGTTTGTTTTCGTTTATCTCTTATGCTTTTTTTTTTCTTTTCTGACTTTTTTCTTTTTAAATAAAATAAATTAAAAAAAAGCATTTTCTGCATCTAATGAGATGATCACATGAGTTTTGTTTTTGGCTCTGTTGATACGATGTATTACATTTGTTTCTTTGGTCCTGTTACTATCATTTTAGAAACTTCAGTTATGTGATTTCTGATTGCATCCATGTGTCCTAGATGCATCCAGGGCTCCTAGATGACTGTGAGTTGCTGGGCTTGGACTCTCAGTCCCTGCAGCCTCACCAAGGGTTCCTGGGTAACTGTAAGTCACTGGATGCAGACTCCCGATCCCTGTGGGCCACAGAGGTGGTTCCTGGGTATGGGTGGTCACTGGAAACAGCTTCCCAGTCCCTGCAGGCCTCACCAAGAATTCCCAAAAAACTGTGAATCACTGGGCACAGATTCCTGGTCCCCAGAGGCCTCAGAAATGGTTTCCAGGTTTGGGGAATCCCCAAATTTCTTATAATTTTGTAGCTACAGATACTTGAGTAGATTTAGGACTTACTTTCAGTTGGGCAAAACAATTCACAGACAGTACTGTGCTTCTTGTATGTGAGATGGAATGTATGTCAGACTCTAATGTTAATGTATGAGTAGGATCTGGTTCAGACCAGAGCAATAGATGTTGTCATTTTCCTCTCTCACCTTTTAACTAGCAATAATAGAAGCCATTGATAATCCTTGCCTAGATCCACTATATCATTAGGGTTACAAAATATGGTTTTCTAATTTGATTCTTCCAGTATTCATTTTATTTATTATTTATTATCATTGTAATTGTTAACACATTGACTGTACAGTTTGATGACTCACTGTGATATTTGCGTACATGTACATATCACGTATTGACCCTGTCCACCTTCCCCTTTCTCTCCCATTCCTTTTTTATCTCCCTCCCAACTCCCCTCTTGGTCCCTCATATTTCTTTACTTTCAGGTTTTTAAATTCAGCACTGGAAACTGAACGTGTGGGTACTTCTCTGCTGAATTGTATCAACAGTCCTTTTTATTTTTTATTTTGAGACAGTCTCACTGAATTGACCAGGCTTACCTCAAACTTGTGGGTAGAGACATGTGATACTTGTATTTTTGTGTCTGGCTTCTTCCATTTAGCATGACGCCCTTTACTTCCATCTATTTCCCTGCAAATTACAAGATTCTATTCCTTTTCACAACTGAATAATACTCCATTGTGTATATATACTGTATTTTCTTTATTCATTTGTTGACAGGTAGCTAGGCTGATTCTATATCTTACCTATTGGTGAATAGTACCATAGTAACCATGAATATACAAGTATTTCTTTTGTATGCTTTTAAATTTCTTTTGAATATATACCCAGGAGTAATATAGCTGGCTCAGATGGTAGCTCCTCTATCAGTTAGGGTTCACTAGAGGAACAGAATTTTACATGTATGATATGTAAAGCCAAAAGCTACATGCTGGAGAGCCAGAGAACTCAGGCACAAGTGGAAGGTCTGGAGCTTGCTGTAGAGTCCTGTGCTAGTCTGTATCAGGAAGCTGAAGGGTCTGTGTTCAAAGTTATAAGAGTCTGTGCTGGAAAGCTGGAGATGGATGTCCAAAGGATGATGAAGTCTAGAACTCTGCCTAACAAGTAGAAGTGAGGCTTTCTCCTTCTTTCTCCTTTTATTCCATCCAAGATGCAAGCCCATTGGTTGATGCCACTCACACCAAGGGTGGGTCAACCATCTTCAGTAAGTCAGTCATTACACACCCAGAACCATGCTAACTCAATATGGTAGGCGTTTCTTACTCAAGTTGAAACCATCATTAACTATCACAGTCCACTCCTTGTCAACTTGACAAGCAGATACATTTCCTTTAAACTACACTTATTCTGCAGATAAAATCATAACTTCATAATTACACCTAATATGGTACAGTTACCTGCATACAAACATAAGTACACCAATTACCTCTTCAAAATAGAAGGTAGAGTTTTTCTTTTGGTGATGCTTACTCCTAACATTTCATAACTTAAACATTATAACATGGGTGTAACAATATTTAAGAACTAATATTACAGTATCAATATTATCATACAATAGAAGAAAATAAATGTATCTTAGAATATGTGTGTGTGTGTGTGCGCGTGCGCATACACACACACACAGAGGCATATTAACACAACAGAAGTGAACAGTTGCAATCCTCACTGCTGTAACTGGCCAGGCAGCCATAGATGATATTTACAACTACCTTCTACTGCTCGTTCTGTATTCTACTGACCAGCAGGTACTTTGGCAGGTCTTGGCTCATTCCCTGATAAAGTGACCCATGCCTTTATTCCTGAAGGCTCTGGGCCATTTGTCATTCTGCTTATATTAGGATGTTGTAGTCTCCCATGGACTTTAACAGGGCATGGAAATACCAGGAGGCACCCTAGGGATCTCTTGCTCTCCAAATGTACCCTTCTTTTCCTCCATGGTGGAGTACTTGTCCAATTTTCCCTTGACAGTCTGGATCAGTCACCCCTACCAACACCATAACTCCCTTTTTAACTTGTTTCCTCAGAGGTTTAAGAAGACTAAAATGACCAGGGAAAAATCTTAGCTTCTAGTTCAGTGGAGTCATTGCTTTGCTCCTTGATACAAACCTTCTGTTTTTTTGAAACTAAGATTTCTAGGCCACCAGAGCATGTGGCCATAGGAACAGGAAGTAAAAATTTCACTAATGGATTGCTAGGGGAATGATGGGTGGTACCATTCCCATTTCCACTCCTTGTTTCCCAGACCCTTAAATCCTGTCTGTGGGAACAGGCTTTTGTATAGTGGACACTGATTCAAAGTCTGTATAACTGTTGAAGAACCTTGCCCCAGCCATGCAAGACACTGTCACATAGCTGGCATTGCAGCTGCATCTTCAAAAGGCCATTCCACCTTTCTGTTAACCAGCTCCTTCCAGATGGTGAGGAACATTATAAAATGAGCAAATTTCATGAGCCTGAACTCAGTCTTTGGCCATAAAATGTGTTGTTTTTCTAGTTGTCTAGAGTTACTAAGAGGAACCAACCAGCACCATATTTCCCATTCTGCTAGAATTAGTCAAAAGGATCATATACAGAGTCACTAAATTTCTTGCATTTGTTAAGTGGTGAATTAGGAAAATCAGCTAGATCTATATTCCACATTACTTTAAACAGTATGCACCACAGACTACTAGTAATCCACACGTCATCACAAGAGATACTGGCGGCTTAGGATCTCATCAAATTAGAGTGGCAGCTCCCAAGTCTACTAAACCCTTGAAAGAGATTTATCCTCACAACTCCTGTTTCTCTAGAGCCAGTACCAGTACCAAAATCTGCAGAGGATTTATGAGGTAGGCTTAGAATGGCTGCCTGAGAAGTCAGGTGTGGAAGAGTGCGAAAGGCTGCTTGCTGGAGCAGCAGAGTCCAGTCAAAACTCAAAGGCATAGAGCTCACTGCAGAATCCCAGGCCAGTATCAGAAAGCTCCAAAATTATACTGGAAATCTTCACCTGGACATCCAAAGGCGATGGTGAAGGATGGAGCTTCTCTAAAAAGCAAAGGGAGACCTCCTTATTCTCTCCCTTTTTATGGCATTCAGGCTCCCAGACTCTTGGTTGGTGCCATTCACACCCAGGGCATGTCTTCCGTTTTCAGTGAGTCCTTCACCCAGACACACCCAGAACTGTGCTAACCCAGTCTGCTAGGTGTTTCTTATTCAAGTTGAAATCACCATTGACTATCACAATTCTATTTTTAGATTTTAAAGAACCTTCATATTGTTTTCTTTGTGAATTTACTAAATTACATTCCACCAACAGTATATAAAGATTTCTTTTTCTCTACATCTTCAGCAGCAATGCTTTCTGAGTTTTGATAATAGCTATTTCTAACTAGGATGAGATAGTTCATGGGTAGTTTTTATTTGTATTTCCCTGATGTCTAAAAATATTGAACATTTTCATGTATTTATTGGACATTTATAATTTTTTCTTTAGAGAAGTGTCTATTCAATCATTTAACCTTTGTCATTGAATTATTTGGTTTTTATTGTTTTTTTAGTTCTTTATACTTGTATGTTCTTAATATTAATCCTTTGTCCCATGAGTATCTGGGAAAACATTTCTCCTGTTCTGCAGATTATCTTTCTTTCGCTTGTTGTGTAGAAGCTATTTGCTTTTGTGTCTTGCAGTTTTGCACCCTATCCAGGAAATTGTTGCCTAATCTAGTATCTTATGGTGTTTTCTCTGTCTTTTACATCCTTCAATTTGTTCCTAGGTATTTTATTTTTTTGAGAGTATTGTGAATGGGATGCTTTTCTGGAGTTCATTCTCAGTAACTTATTAGTGGTGACTAGGACAGCTGCTGACCCTTGAATCCTACTACTTTAGTGTATCTATTAGTTCTAAAAGTCCTTTGGTACAGTATTTAGACTCGCTCTTTCTTTCGTTCTTTCACCTTCCTTTCCTTTTGTTTTTTTTCATGCAGGAGGTTGAACTCAGGACCTTAACACTGAGCTGTCTCCCCAACTATTTTTTTATTTTGAAATAAGGTCGCACCAATTTTCCTAGGCTAGGCTAGAACTTGCTATCTTCTTATTTCAGCTTTCCAAAGTGTTGGAATCACAGCCACCATGTTACATATAGGATCATATATTCTGCAAAGACTGAGAATTTGACTTCTTACTATCTTGTGTGTCTTTTACTTCTTTTCTTGCCTAGTGGATGTGATTAAAATTTCTGGTACTATATAGAATACAAGTGGTGAGCGTACACACTCTTTACTTACTTGTGCTCTTAGAGGAAATACTCTTAGCTGTTCCCCACTCAGTATGATACTGGCAGTGAGTCTGTCATTTATAGCCTTTATTATCTTTAGATGTGATGCTTCTATGCCTAATTTTTTCAGAGCTTTAATCATGAAGCCATGTCACATTTGATTAAAAAGCCTTTCCTGACCCTATAGACATGATGATGTGGTATTTATCCCTGATTCTATTATGTTGTATATTATTGATTGATTTGTATTTATAGAACCATTCTTGTGTTGCTAGAATAAAACTAACTTATTATCATGTGTGATATTTTTAATGTGATACGAATTCAGTTTATAAGTATTTTGTTAAGGAAGTTGCGTCTATGTTCATCAAGGATATTGGTCAAAACCAGTGATAGCAAACCTTTCACAGACGAATACCCAACCTGCAACCCAGAGCCCAGCCATTTATCACACAGCGCCAGCACCACACATAAACCAGCACACTGAGGTTTCAGCTTAGAAAAACCAACTCATACATTAACATGTTTCGTCTTAAAAGAAAAACAAACAGCACACGTGCCACAAGTTCTCCACCACTGATCTGTACTTTTCTTTTTCTCACATCGTCGGGCATTGGCAGTGTTCTGCTGCTGGCTCCACAGACTGAGTTTGGGAGCAATCTGTTTCTTCTTATTTTGTGTAATAGTTTGAGGAGCACTGATGTTATCTCTTTTGGGAGAGTTTGGTGAAATTCAGCCAGCATCCAAAGCTGGGCTTTTATTTGTTGGGGAACTTATATTACTTTTTCAGTCTTATTACTTATCATTAGTTCATTGATTTATGTCCTCTTGGTTCAATTTTGATAAGTCATGTGTGTCCAGAAATTTATTTCTTCTAGATTTTCCAATTTTTCAGCAAATATTTAAAAATGTTCCATAATGATTCTTTGAATTTATGTGCCATCAGTTGTATTATTTCCTTTTTTAGCTCTAATTTTATTTATTTTTGTTATTTCTGTCTTTTGATTAGTTAAGTATTGGTCTAGTCTATCTTTTCAACAATTCTTTGTTTCATTGATTCTTTTGGCATTGATTAAGCGTTGTCTCTTTGTTTTATAATTTTAAAATAGCCATGTAGGAAAAGTAGGGTAAATGTTTGATTCTCTGTATTTGTTCTCCAGCAACTTCCCAATGTAGCCTATACTTTTTACAAAACTTTTTTATCATTATGAAGTCATGGATTTAATAAATTGTTGAACTTGTCTATTACAATAATAATAATAATTGTTATTATTTTTATTTAAAGAGGGAAAAAAACAAAATAAAACAGAATAAAGGGTAGCGACAATACAGTATTTCAAGGAAAAAAGGAGGAGTACAACAGCAATAAAACCTAAGAAATTATTACTTGACTAATTACATACTGACTTCTTTGAAATAGTTGTTCTAATTACATAGTTAAAACATGTAAAGTAGACATTCAATCAGTGAGACTGTTAACAGTTCTGCTCCACGATCTGACAAAAACAGTATGGTCATCTATCTTACCCACTCAAATATACATGCCATTATATCAATAGGGTGAAATTAAACACAACAAAACAGCAATGTGGATCACAAGAAAGCAATGTAAGACATAAATTTCAAAGCTAGACAATTGGAGATATTCACTCTCTATCATATTGACTCTTGTTTTCTTCCAAATAGTTGTCCAGATTGTCACATATAGGGAATTCACATGAAACAACCTAGTATGGAATTAATCTGAGCAGGACTAGGGGGACATTACAGGTCTTCAAGACCAGACATTAGGGAAGCCATGAATGGCTGTCATAATGTCTCTTATTCTCCTCAAAACAGCTGTCCATACCTTAATGTGTATTGAACTTAGACAAGGCAATGCAAGCTAAGATCACTTTGAACGAAAAGTGATAGTTTTGCTGGACTTCACATCATGACATTATAGAATCCGCACAGGGTATTGTAGTGCCTCTTTTTCTTCAGGGTAGTTGTTTATTTCAACACGTGTTACATAGTTGGTTCTCGTAAGCTGTTTTTAAGCTCTACATATGCTTGAGTCCCTACATGTATATCTATCATTTCTATATTAGCCGGAAAAACAAAACAAAGCAAGATAAAACAATTCCTAGAAAAGTATGAGGCAGAAAAGTCACACAAAACCGCAATACAAGGTGATCTACAATGGTTACCATGGTGTCTCAGCAGTATATAACAACATTAATAAAAACAAAACATTAGAGACATTATAAGACTTCAAAA
>PVJX010027226.1:0-25074 GCA_004027295.1 Dolichotis patagonum | reverse complement strand
TACCAGGAAGGCAGCACGTATAACACAGACATCCTGGGCAGACAGATGACTCACATCCAACTCAGGATGGAGGAGTACAGTACAAGATTTCATCACACACCTCAGAATACCAAATAATTTACAAGTTGCGACTTGCTTAATTTCTGGAATTTTCCATTTTATGTTTTTGTACTGTAGTTAGCTACTAGTATCTGAAGCAACAAGAAATGAACCTGCAGATAAACAAGTATTACTGACCTCCAATTGAGGAGACTAAACAAGATGCCACTCATGAAGTCACCCATGAACACTTGGTCAATGTTATTTCTTTTTTTTTTTTTAATTTAAAGAGAAGAAAGAAAAAACAAAACAAAACAGAATAAAGGGTAGCAACAATACAGAATTCCAAGGAAAAAAGGAAAAGAACAACAACAATAAAACCTAAGAGATTATTACTTGACAAATTACATACAGACTTCTTGGAAGTAGTTGTTCAAATTATAAAGTTAAAACATGTAAAGTAGACATTCAAACAGTGAGTCTGTTAACAGTTCTGTTCCACGATCTGACAAAAAACCCCAGCAATATGGTCATCTATCTTACCCACTCAAATATAGATTCAATTGTATCAAAAGGGTAAAATTAAACACAAGAAAACAGAACAAAGCAGATCACAAGAAAGCAATGTAAGGGACATAAATTCCAAAACTAGACAATTGGAGATATTCACTCTCTATCGTATTGACTCTTGTCCATATTGTCACATACAGGGAATTCTCATGAAACAACCTAGTATGGAATTGATCTGAGCAGGACGAGGAAGGCATTTCAGGTCTTCAAGACCAGACAATAGGGAAGCCGATAATGGCTGTCATAGTGTCTCTCATTCTCCTAAAAACAGCTGTCCATACCTTCATGTGTGTTGAACTTAAGACAAAGCAAGCTAAAATCATTTTGAACAAAGAATGATAATTTTGCTGGACTTCACATCATGACATTATGGAATCAGCACTGGGTACTGTAGTGTCTCTTTTTCTTGAAAGTAGTTGTTCATTTCAACATGTGTTATGTAGTTGGTTGCCTTCTTTGGAAAACTCTCGGTCAATGTTATTTCTGTCACTATGGACCCCAAACCAACCTGTTTTTCCCTTAAGAAGCATGGGCGAACTAACCAAATGGTACCTTAACTGACTTTAAAAGTGAGGCCACCATTGTAAGCATTTTGCTGTATGTGTGTCCTGTAGATTCATCATGCTACAAGCTTCAGGAGCCACAATCACAAGTCACTAGAACGTGGAGCGTGGCGTTGACCAATGAATTACGTATTTTCCTTTTTATTTTAAAGAGAAAAAAAAACAAGAAAAACATGATATAAAATTTCAAAACAAGCTAATAGGAGACTAACAATGTTTAGCACATTGCATGTTGCTGTCTTCAAAGTAGATGCTCAGACTACAAACTGTAGGCAAAAAAATGGATCAAACAATTTAAGCACAAACTTGCTTTTCAACAAGCAATAGAAATTAGTAGTACAACTATCTTAACTATCTTTCATATATATATATATATATATATATATATATATATATATTCTTTCCCCTTCCTTTTATCCTTTCCCCATCTCAGTTTCTTTTACTTTTTGAATAATTTCTTCCCATTTCACTATATCTATTATGCATTTTATATTTTATTTACTGTTTCAGCTTCTTATACTAGGGAGACAACATGATGTGATTTAAGTATTGATATTATTATTCCTTTAAAAATAATTGCTCAGGAGGATAGATGAGTGGCTATCTTTAACATATTAAAGAAATAGAAATTCACACATAAAAATGTGATTAAAATATAAAAATACACATCAAAATGTAGTTCATTGGTTGATAATTATTAACTCATTTATTTTTGGTTGTACGATAGTTTTCTTAAGGATGTACATATAAAAAATCTAATTACATTCATGGAAATCTTTATTTTGTCTATAGGGTAGTACTTGTGTTTAACTTACATTTCTTCCAGTTATAATTTTTAAGAACAGAGAATATAACATGTAAAAACATTAAAAACTTCTTGTCAGTATATACATCTTTTTCAGTATAAACAACAAAGTCAAATGGCAAAATTTAATTAAGTACTAGAACCATAAATTTTGCAATCATTTCAAGAAATGTTGCAGTCATGGGAAATATATTTTAAATTATTTTTTTCTTAAAAATGAGGTTTTATTGATGATTAGTACTTAAATGATATAAAACTTCCAATTAGAAATTAGAAACAATAAATATATTCAATGTACATGGACTAGAAGAATTAATCTTATCAAAATGTCCACATTTACTATCGACATTATCTAAAATTCAATGTGATTCCTCACAAAATCCTAATAATATTATTTGGAAATAGATAATCAATGTTAAAATCCATATGGAACCAAAAAAGAGGCCCAAAGAGCCAAAGTGACATTGAGCAAATTAACAAAACTAGAGGCATTATCATCTCTTATTTTAAACTATATTGCTGATGTATGGTGAATATTAGGTTAGTGACATTAAAAACGGGGATAGGCTAATGGAACAGAATGGAAAGCCCAGAAATCAGCCCAAACATAGATAGTCAATTAGTTTTGATAAGTTCTAAGAATGCCCACACCAGAGAAAAAAAAATTTCTCAATAAATTATGTTGAGAAAACTCAATATTCACAAGCCAAAAATGAAATTCGACATATTTCTTACATCATATGTGAAAACAAACTACAAAGAGATTAAGAACTTAAATATAATTTCTGAAAGCAAATAACTCTTGCATGGCAAAAGGATTAACAAAATGAAAAGATAACAGGTGAAACACAAGCTATTTGCAGAGAAAATACCTGCTGCATGGCCAATATCCAAACAATTCAAGCACTAATACAACTCCCCCCCCAAAAAAATTATCAAAATGGAATATGTTAGGAATATGTTAAAGACAGAATTTAAAAAGTATTGGTGGGGTTTGGAAAACAATCAACTGTATTAAACCTTAGTGCAAATATACACTGGTAAGAGTCAGTAGGTAAAACAATGAGGAGGTTCTTCAAAGGGATAAAAATAACCTATCATATATACCAACAATCCTACTGCCGGTTATATATACAAAAGTTGTGAAATCAATATATTGAAAAAATATTTTCATTCTCATGTATATTACTGCATTATTCACAATAACTAAGAAAACAATCTAAATGTCTATGGATGGATGAATGAATAAAGAATGAATAAAATATATACATAAGGGAATTACACATAATTAGAAAGAGAAATCCCATCCTTTGCAACAATGTGGACACACATTAAGAACATTCAGTTACCTGAAATAAACCAGACCCAGAAAGACAAATGCTACATATTCTCAATTATATATGGAATCCAAAGATGTTAAACTGAGAAAAGCAGATAGGAAATACTGGTTACCAGCACATTAGGGAAAGAGAAATAAAATTGTACTTTGCTCAAAGCTGCAAACTTTCAGTTATGAATGGAAGTTCTGAGGACATAATGTAAGACATAGGTAGTGATGGGTTCATTATTTTGATTGCCGCAACAATTATACAATGTATAGAGATATCAAAGCACCACATTATACACATTAAAGATACAAAATCTTCATTTTAAAAATTCTGGCAGAAATATACAAAGATTTCTCCTATAGTTAAATACATTATGAGAAAAAACAGCACAGCAGCACTCATTCTTCTTTCTAAACACTTACATTAAAATAAACTACAAGAAATGCTTGTCTTATTTACTTTTCTCTCATTTTTGAGACAAAATATCCAGCACTCAAATTTAAGGGGGGAAAGATTATTTAGCTCACAGTTTGTAGAGGTTTTAGTTCATAATCAGTTGGCTCCAAGGCAGGGTGGCATAAGGAAGAGGAACAACCATTCATAGTGGTAGAAGCCTTCAAAAGTGACATGCAAGGAGGAGGGAAACATGTTTCTTTCTGCCACTTTTATTAGACTTCTGGGACTGAGGAGGTGCCAAGCCAATCAATGGAGTGATCTAGTGATCACCCACCCTTAATTAAAGCACTGAGCCCTGAATTAAACAAAACTCTAGATTCAGCTATCACCTATTAAATTATTCTGAGGTGGCTATGAATTATTAACAATGATAAAAAAGGTCCACCTTCCACAACAGCTTGAGGCTTTGGGGGGACATTCAGACACAAACCATAGCAACATTCCTTTTAAAATACCTAATATTAGCATTTCTGATAAACTGTCCCTTTAGTAATTTCCAATTTGGTTCTTAAACAATAAAGGAAATATAACTTATAAAGTGATACAATAGGACTTCTCTATTCATTAAACATTCTATAAATAGAAAATCATCCATTGCCTGTTACTGAGATTCACATTTTTTACTTTCTAATTCCATTATTAAATTTTCAAAACTGAAGAAAATACAATATTTCTCTGAATCAATACAACTCACTACACAATGCAACATATATATGTTACTATACATACCTGAAAAAAATAAAAATGTATACTTTATAAAATGTGCTAGAATTTAGACAGCCACTATGATTTTCCATGGAGTTACCACCCACTATAGCATTTGTAAGAGACTGCAATTTTTACAAGCACTACTGGAGGGCCATCAAGATTTTATCGTCATGTATTTTCATATTATGTTGTCTAAAATGATTATTCATTTACTTAAATGTTCAATTTTATTCAATAAAATGAATGATCTCAATGAAATCTACTGTGATTTCCTTAATACCCTCTCTTTAGGTGGTTGAAAATGGTAGTACTAATGGTGCTTTTCAGCATCCTTAATACAATTTCTAGGCTGTACATGCGACCCTCAATTTGAAGGTCAATTTGGGTAACTTGGTGAAATTAGAATTTCACACATAATCTCTGGAATACAAAGAATTCAATAGCTTCTGACTGCATTTATCTTGCAATCAGAATATAACAATGTTGTATTAAATCTAACTTCCACTTGATATGCAATTGTAGTGATATCTCTTCTAAAGTGGCTCCAATTTTCAAATACGGTCCCAATTCTCCAAATGGGTTAAATAGAGCTCTTCACTTAAAAATAAAACTTTTAATATTCATTTTGAGTCAGTTTAATTGTCTTTTTCATTAGGATAGAGGAGCACACACAGAGAATATCTTTCTGCAATGTGAGTAATCAATGAGCCAATATGGTTGCAAATCTTCCAGAAATTCCCCATGGTTCAATTGAAAGAAAAATGTTTATTCTTCTCTGCTCCCCTCCTTCATTTCGTCTGTATCATTTTGTAGCTGCAGGGAATTTTCATCTTTTAATTAGAATAATGTGAAAGTTATTCCACACTTTTCCTTAACTTTTGCCTTTTAAAACAATCTGTATTTGCATTTTTTTCTAACCATGAAGTAACAGTTTGTTTAAACACAAAGAACTATAAAAGCCCTATAATTAGGGAAACAATTCATTTCATTATTGTTATTTGAATGATTGAAATGTGAACGTGTGATTTGTGATTATTTTAACAGAAGTAAATTGTAAAGTAATCATTAAGTCTAAGCACATTTGTTCACTAAATAGTACAGTGGGTAGCTTTACACAAAAAGTAAAGAATCATGCTTGCCAATAATTACACACATGCCATGATTAACTCATTGATACTTCACAATGCTGCAAGTAAAGTGATTGATAGTGTACTTAGAAAATATAAAATAAATTAATCATTGTAGAATAAGAAATTGTTAATTATACTAAATTTCTAGGCGATAATATAAGAAGTCAGCAATTATATTGTCATGATACAATTACAAAACTAATTTCTTAGCTGCATCATTTTACTTGCAAATCTGTATTAGTAGAATTGTGAAACATAGCAATTATTAATTAAAATAATTCATACTAGCAATATTTGAACACCATCAATGTTTCTGGTGAGTAATGAAAATATCTAAAAAGCATTATTGCCTTGAAATTGAGCTTAGTATTTGGTGTAGAATTTCCCAGCATCTATATACAATGGCTTAAAAAGTTAATTTATAAAATATGTAATAAAATATATGTTTAACTAACCCTACAAATTGTGACTATCATTCTTTAAATCTAAAATGTTTCCCCAAAGTCTCATGTGTTTGGAAGGTGATTAGATAATAAGTAGGTTATATATTCATCAGTAGATTCCTCCATCAATGATTTCAGAATTTTTAGTATGATGGGGTGCCTAGTTGGAGGTGTGTCACAGGGGGTCTAACCAAGACAAGTGTATTCATGTCCCCTCCTTCTCCCTTTTCATTCTGCCTCCTCGTCACCATACAGTGAACACTTTTCTTCTTCCATATCATTCTGTCATCGATTTCTGCCTTGGAGTCAGCAAACCATGGACTGAACACCCTGAAATTGTGAGTCAAAATAAACCTCTTTTTCATGTAGTTTTGTTACTGGATATTTTGCTCAAGGGTTAGGAAAGTGACTAAAGAGAGTATCTTTAAGATCATTCAGGGAATAATGTTTTTACTCACAGAGTTTCCCTTTGTGTACTCTAAATGGCCTACTGTATCCTAACCATCTGACCCTAAGAAAGGCATTTCCCTAAAGCCCTTGTCTACCAACTGTCCAAAATTAGGTCCAGTAGAATAAAATCAATGCAAGAGACTGAAAGTTAGGAAAAGAGTCATGTAAGATATTCTTTTGGCTCTGATAGTGACTACATGTTTAGGTTACAGCTTAAACCAAGAATTGTCTCAGGCTTGGGGATGCCAAGTAATTCCTTCTTGTTGGTGGCCCCCAAATCATTTATTTTTTGTTGGTTTCCTTAATCTTTCCCACATTTTTACAACAATCATTAAGCCCTTTAACTTGAACGTATTGATAGTGTCACGTATTTTCTACTATAACCAGACTTCAGAATGTCCTGGTAATTTTCCTTTAAATGCTTAACATTTTCAGGTTATTCTCAACAATCTAGGGCAACTATACCTTAGTCTATATAATACCTGCATTTATGAGTCTCAGTCCCAATTTTTAAATACAGTTTGTTCTTTTTTTAAATTATTATACTCCATGATATCATCATTTTTAATCCTTCTTGTCATATTCTTTTACTCCTGACTTCTCTGTTTTTTAGGACATCACATCCATAGAGGTTTGAGACCTTAATCTTTGACCATCACTGATTCCAGCTCATGTCCCTACCACTGTCAGTGCATTTTATACTATAAATTTTATATCTAAGTCTTTATTACAGTTGTTCTATCTTTCCTTCCTCACTTCCCGCTTTGGATCCTTGCTACATCTCAGTTACCTCACATTGGTCTAATCAAAAATTCACTGTTCCACCCAGTGAGCAAATCTCCGAGTTGAAATGAGGCAAATCTGTTTCTTACAGACAATATTGTTTCTCTCACATGGAAATCAGTTTAGAGATTTTTCAAAAAATACAAATTGTTTATAAGTGTTTTCCACTTTTCTTATTTCATTTGTGGAATTACCTTGTTTTCACCTCAGTTCTCTGCCCAACATATTGCTCTCAATCTTCACACAGGCAGTGCCCATTGATCTCTCCATGTGGACAATCAGACCGTGATGTCAATCTTCTTCATAGCTCACCTATGTACTCTCAGCTCACTGGAAGTCCTTTTGGTAAAAACATCTGTTATCGTTTTTACCTAAATATAGTTTCACTTTTCCATTCTTAATTCATATTTACATTTCATGCCATAGCAATCTAAACAGCAAAGACAGTGAGGTCAAATAGTCTAGTCTGACATTGTTGCACCACTGCCAGCACTGTAGATTTAACCAAGTTACTGAATTTCTTTTTCCCTTAGGATTCTTAAATGTAGAGTGCACACAATTGTAAATACCACCATTGTAAATACCATATCATTAAATATGTCTAAACACTCTCAGCTAAAATAAACTATTTACTGTTTCCCTAATATAAGGGAACTAGAAATAGAAATATAAGTAAAATGCATATTGAGATTTCAACAGTCTTAAACTGCCACAAATTGTTCTATAAACTTAAGCCAATCTAAAACTTTGTCTTCTGCTTTGAGTCTTTCCTAATCTCTCCAATTATTTCAGTTTTTCTGTATATATAGTCTTCCTTGTCTTGAAAGACAATTTTTCTTAAAAGATATACTCAGTATAATTATATATTTATATCTTTACAAATCTAAGTGGAGAATCATAGGTATAAAGGTACATTTCTGTGTAAAATTGCCACTTTTCAGATAGTGTTTTATCTTTTATAACTATATTTTCTAAAAATAAAATGGAATTATATAATTTTATAACTTTTAAATCTCTGTGTTATCATAGGTATTAATCTAATGTAATAAACAATATTAATCACACTTCTGCAAAATACTCTTTATGGCCACTGCACACGAATCAAAGTGCATTTCAGCCTGGCAGTCCTCCCTTTAGTATTGAGAATGCTTGAGTGAAAAACAATTTCGATAGTTTCTATAACATAGAAAATATCTCATTTTCAAATATTAAAAATGTAAATACTCAGTTTACTTTATTTGTTAGCTATTTGGTGTCTTTAGTGATGCTATTACTTCTAGCAGGAAACAAATGCAACATATCTTACAATGACAAGTAAGATTAAAAGGCAAAGTAAATATCAGAAGCTCAGAAGAATAGTGTTTCAACAATTACCTATGACACGAGCTCTATAAATAAGTGTAAATGTCAGCAAAATTGGTGATGATCTCAATATTGGTATTTGCATACAGTTACCATCTGTCATCAACAGACAAACGTTTTAAATTTCACATTCTATCAAAAAATTTAAATAGAAAAATATAAAGATCTTGAATTGATTTCTTTTATTAAAAAGTGCATTTTATTGTAAGTTTATGGGGTAAATATTAGAACAAGCTACTAACAGCAAACTGAAGATGTGTTTTGAAATACAGCAAAATTTGTCTTATTGTTTAAAATGAGCAGCCTAAGCTTGCTGAAATCATTTCAAAAATTTTTTCCATTCTTGTTTATGTACCTGTCTAAGCTCATTTCTATACTTCAACTGCTAATAATATAGGCATAGACATAGTTTAGTTCATACATTATTCCCTCCCAGAATAGATTGCAGTCAATCTAAAGGGATTGCATAAGCACAAAACAGGCATGTATGATATGTTAAAATTAAGTGATTGTATATGATATCCATTCAAATTGTGAATATAAGTAACCACTATTTGTAACACCTTGATTTTATTCCAGGACTATGAAATATTATAAGTGTAATAAGAAATCCCTGTAATATTCCTGATATATCATAGTTAGTAAGTAGCTGCATTTTGCAGTTCTTTGATTTCTTCTTATGCTATGTTTACAGGAAGCAATAATATAACATTGGAACTTGTATTTAATGTCTTAGTAATATTTTGTTATTTAGTAATCAGTTCTGTTGTAGGTTTTAACATTATAATTGTGCTTGATTTAGGTAAAAATATGGCCCTTACAGATAAGTTAAGATGTACAGGTTGAGTTCCATGAACGATGTTAGTGTTTCAAAGATATTATTGCAACTTGACGCAAAAGACCTTGCTTACTTGTTGTTAGAGGAAGAGATTCAGTAGTGATAAGAATAGACATTAATACAGCACTTAATAATATTTTGTATATAAAAATGTATATACTAATTTTGTCTACATGAAACAAAAACAAAAATTTGCTCCCTATTTTATTTACAGTTGGAAAGTTGTATTAAGCTAAATAAGACAGAACTTGGCATTTTGGTTTCTTATTCCTTTATTTTCTTTAATGACAGAAAAAAAATTAAATTAACCTAAGTAAAAACTGGATGGTTGAGACTCATAACCAGGGCAGATGTAGAATTCCTGTTTTCTCACTGAGAGCCTTAGGTCAGTGTCATTTCCATAGAAAGTTCCCTGATATCTGAACCTCCCCTTCATGACTTTATTAACTGTTTCCTTGAGAAAGACTATAAAGCTTTTTTGTTTGGAAATGCAGAATTTTGAGAATGAACAAAGGCATATTGGCAAGAAAGGCCCACATCTATGAAATTATCTAAGTGCAAAGAAAAACGTAGGAAGAGAACCACATCTACACTGATGTATTTTTGGAGTATTTATAAGATAGGTAAGCACCAAAAGAAAAAGAAACAAAAAGCAAAATTTTGCAACTTTTAAACTACAGGACAACTGTTAGCCAAAGTTTACTTGTATCACTGCTGTTTAGGAATATTCTGCACAATAAATGTGAGAATAAAGGGGAAGTTTTGCTGTATACCTGGAAAAAAAAAAGTTCTTGAATTCATGATTCGCACGCTTTTTCCCTTAACATCCGCAATCTGTTGCCTCAGCATTCAGCCCTTAAACTGCTTTATGTGGATTTCCTTGGTAACAAATCTGACACATATTTACACTATTTTTAAAATCTTGAATTTGCATAAATTCATGGGTTCCAGACTCATATACCCAACTGTCTAACATAGAATTTCCTCCTGTATCTTAAAATACTCAGATAGTACAAGGCCAAATTCAAATCTTACAGTCTTATACCAAAGAGTCCCAGTGTCCATTCCTGAAAGTTTCTTTTATCACCTTTTTATTATTTCAAATATTCAAACCAAAAGCTATGAAATCACACATGATTCCTCTTTGACCTGTCAAGCACGGCATCTTGTCATTGTCCGGTGCCAACTGGTCTAGCTTTACGCTGAGTTGCTCTACCTTCTTATACACAGAATTCAGTCTACTCTTATCACCTCCATTGACCTTCTTTGTCAAAAGCAGCTTCATTTTTGACTGGATTATTGGTGTAGCTGTACAGCTGTATACTTTTTTTTATTCCCCTCACTTTCTCATTCATAATATTTTTTCATGCTAGTCAAAGTGATAGTGAAAAAAATGCTAATAAGGTCTCCTCATTCTTCTGATCAACACTGAAAAGAAAAAAAGCTAGAATTTTTCAGTGGCTGACAAAGTCCCATCTCTTCACTTTCCTTGCCCACTTACATGAGACTTATCTCCACTTTCTCATTTGGTCTCCCAGGACACACTGACCGAATTCTCCTCTCTGTAGACTCAGAATGGTTTCATTGCAGGTTGCTCCTCTGCTTGGCTCACTGTTCTCAAAAATAAGTGCACATGTATCTCTCTAATCTCTTAAGGATCTTTACATCAATGTCAGCTTCTTAATGATACTTTCTCTCATGTGTATTTTACATTCCATTTTGTATTTCTCTTTCTTGAGCTTTGTTTATTCATAGAATTCATTGCTGTCAAATACAGCATACAACATACAACATACAACAACATACAACATACAACCCATTCATTTTGCTTATAATTCGTTTATTCCCACTTGAACATAAATTGCATGAAGGCAGAGATTTTGCCTGTTTTGGCTTCTGCTAAATCCAAACTGCCCAAAACAACTAGAAACACAAAGCATATCAATAATAGTAAATAGTGAATAAATTAATAATTATTATTTTAAAATGCATATAGCATCAGAATATATAGTGAATAAATATATTTCAAAGATTCATTTGAATATGTAATTTTAGAATCCTTAGAAAATCAGAATTATGATTAACTTCCTAAATGATACTCTCTATGATACAAGTTTGGGGTGGTTACTTTTACTTACATTTATTCTGCTTTTGCTGCACTGGGGACTGACCCAGGGCTTTGCATATGCTAGGCAAAACCTCTGTTATTGAGCTATCTTTCCAGCCTGGTGAGATACTTTCATATCTATGAATAATATAACCAATCGTATAGCTCTAGTGCTCTAATTTGAAAGGTGGTCATTAATTTTTTGTTACCTGATCACATCACAGAAGCCCAATCTATCTCTTGCTTTGCATATTCTTTCCCTATATTTTTATAGCTCTTTGTGATTCTGACTATAATCATCATGCTACAACTCTGCTACTAAGTATCATTTATATTTCCCTTTCTGTCTTTATAGCTTCCCTCCACATAGCTGCTTAAATATTAATTTTTTTCTTCCAGTTTTATAATTTTAAAATTATTTATTCCATTGCTAAAGTGCTATAAGCACCAATACTGGGTGTTTGTAGACAATACTGAGTAATACAAGGAAAAACTCTAAGAGTTTTGAAACACATGGCTAGAAAATATTTAGATAGAAGCTAATGCACAAACTATAAACTAATTGATACATAAGAGACACAGAGATCAACTAAGGTTGCTGCTACTGTCAGATATGAGCACCATTTTCTTCTTTTTCTCTACTATTTTTTGTCCCAGGAGCTCAGTGGTTTTCTAAGTAGGAAAGCATCTTCATGGAAATTTCTTACTACAAGACCCCAAATTTAAAAAAAGTAAGAAAGTCAGGAGAGACCTGCCTTTTTATTCCTAAATTCTCTGCCATCACATATAGCATCCCCCAAAAGCCTTAAAGGTAAGAACTCGGACTCTAAATCAGAAATTTTGGTTTCATTTTCACATTCCATATCATTAGCGTACCCAGTAAACTTGATGATAAATGTTGTCACTTAATATTTTCTATTTGTGTTTCATTAATTAAAAGCCTAATTTTAAGAATGTGGCAGTCAGATTTAGTTGCTGCATTAAGAGATTTCTGGAATACTGTACTCATAATTAGATCAATGCACTGATGTTCTTAGCTAAGTGCACTATTAGGACAAGGGACCAGTTAGAGGACGTGAGTTACTGAACATAGGCCTTTGGGTGGTGCACCTCTTGCTGTTCTTTCTCTTTGCTCTGCTTCTCAGCTCCATTAAGTTAGCACCTTTCTCTACTATACATTCAAAACCAGCTGACTATGGACCAAAACTTCTAAAGCCTCAAGCCAAACAAACTATTTCCTTATTTAAATTATGGTGCTGGTCCCAGCAATGTGAAAGCTGACTAATGCCAAGTATTTACCCCTAATCCACCCAATTCTACCTTAAAGGAAGATCACATATAGGTGATTCCAACTTCCTGTTAAGTACAAATTGCTTAACACTTGCAGTAGCAGACTTATATTTTGTTTTGCCCTTAATTTTGTGTAACATTGTAGCAGTGATTTTTCCAATGCTTCACAAATCTCAAATTAAACTCCAAGGAGTATTCAGGTAATGCACCTGGACATAAAAGGTGACCACATACAATTACTGGTGAGAGGGTTTGTGAACTAGAAATGAAATTGGTTTATAGAATTGATCTACTCAATTCAAGATGGCAGCCAAGTTCATGGTAGAGCAGGAATTTAAGGGTGACATTTCTGACTACCACGTTTATATCCTTCAAATAACTCATCTTCAGTGTTTGCAAAATTCATGAAGTAGCTTTTAAGTAACAGAGATGGCTAATAAGCAACCATTATCTCCATAGAAGACCATTACAGGTGAGTATATTTCCAAACCAGATGATCCAATTTACTGTGTGCGATTTTCATTGTTAATAGTAGTGGATTGTATTTGTTTAAAGAGGCTTTTAAAGTTTAAACATAGTATATTATACCCAGATTTGTGTTAGTTATTCCTTATAAACAATTGGCATCCTTTCTGAAACATACAAGTGATTAATACGAACCACTCTGTGTAATCCCTCAGCATTCCCTTGCTCTGCTCGCCATTTATTCTGTAGCACACTCATTAGTCTCAATATAAATAAGTATGAAACCGAGAGATTTAATTCTTACAAGCACTTATTTTTTGTACTAAAATAACACTGCCTCCTACCTTTCACCAGTGTTGCAAAATGCTTGTTTACTGCTGACCCTAAGGATCACTCAGAGAAGCCTGCTGGGACTCAAAGAACAAGCTACGAAATGTAGAGAACTTATATTAATCTGTAGTTTTTAATGCTCACAAAATATAAAAACACAATAAAGTATTTATTCTGAAAAAGAGATTTTTAATTATATTATTTATTTTGTGTGGAAAAATGTTTTCTGAAGAGACAAGAAGGACGGAAAACAGTATTTGTAAATGTAAGAAATATCCAAAACGACTGAAGAAAATCAAGGGAATAAATGAAAAACATCATCATATTCATTAACATTTTAACCACAACAAATTCATAATTTAATAACTTTGTAATTAGTATCATCATTAATGATGACTTTGCACTTTGCCTTTGTTTTGTTTACATTTGTGTAATTTAACTGATATTTTGCACATGACCTGTTAAAAAGCTCACTGAGTTTAAAAAGCTCCTGTACTGCCAAGAAGTATTCAAGTGAAAAAGAAATAAATATTCATTTTTAGTTCATTTTAATTCTGCCCAAAAAGAATTTTTCTAGACATCAGACAATACCCTGCATAGATTCTACATACTGAACCTATTAAGTGGGACCTTTGCTGACTATAAAAGTGAAATTTTGGTTGCTGCCTCAGTCAATGGCTCTAAGTTCTTGGTTGTAACTTAAAAGAATAGTAGAAGTATCTAGTACAAGCAAAATACATCTATATCTGTTGCTAAGAAGTTTGAAACCAGAATAAAGAAATTCAAATTTTCTAAGTCTTTTAGGGAAAAGAAATCTTTAAGATATTTTATTATGTTTTTGTCTACTTCAACCCAACAAAAAACATTTTCATAGGTAGAATCATCATATGTGGGAATATGACTCTTCAAAGTGTGGCATAAATAGTTAAAAATACCACAATTGGCTAAAAACTCAAGAAGTAAAGAATAAAACTTTAATATATTCTGACAATTTTTTTAATTCATCTGAATCAAAATCATATGATTTTGATTTTACACACAGGTATAAATTTATTCCTTATATACTAGTGTTTTCTGATACTATTGAGGTTTTTCTAGGAGTATAGGTTTCTAGGAGTATAGGTTTTTCTAGGAATATTATCTTAAAACTTACTTTTAAATTGTTAGAATATCTTAAATTCCAATGGTCTCTGTACTTATCCCAACAAAGGACTATGCAAAATAGAAAAGATTTCAGTAGACCACTGGGAAATCAAGTTATTGTGTGAAATATTGGTGCTCTTCATATTCATAAGTAGAACATAATAAACATAGTTGTTAAACTAAATAAATTATTTTCATCAAAAAACATCTGTTTTGAGTCATGCAGATTTTCAAGTCAAATTATTTTTCTGGGTTCGTAAATGGTATATTCACTAATTACATGATCAGTTTACATCCTCCACATGGTCTGTTATTTAGCTAACAGAATTATAGTATTTCACCTAAAAATAATTCTTGACCTGATATTCTTTCCTACTCTGTGTCTGCTGCACTATCCTGTATAGAGATGGTTTATGGTATCTTTCTACTTTAGGGTGAAATTCATGTATTAGTATTCCTAATGCCAGAAAAATACCTGGGAAATAGCCATATTCATAAATGTTTATCCAAATGAACTGAAATTATAACTTGGAATTTTTTCAAATATCAAATATGTTTAGATATTTACAGATTAAAAGCACTTGCTGAGTGAAGCTCAATTTCCTTAATAACAACTAATTTGCAAAATGGAGCATTGGAGGTATTATAAAGACACTGAGGGATTTACCTAGAAAATGTTAACTATTTGTATTTGTTTATTTGGAAATATATAATAAAATAGTAGTGACTACCTACCCAGTCTGACTCTAGCCAGTTCATCATCACATTTTCACTTCCCTAACCATCAAAATAGATAATAAACTCCAGGTGGCTTAATGTTTTATAATAATTGCTGACCATGTGCTGATTTGCATTTCTTAGTGACAATTGTACTTGCCAAATATGTGTACTAAAATGCATATGAGTAGAACATGAAGTAAATCTAATTTTAATCATGACAAGCTTTCTATCAAGAAAGTTTGTACATTTTGGAATGGACTCAAAAATTAGACAGCTGTAATTACTGCCAACGACTTAGCAAAGTGCTTATCAGCATCTGTTGAATGATCAAAGGAATCACTAAAAAACAGAATGAAAATTTTTCAATGTTGTATAAATATTTTTTTCTTTCTTGACTTTTGGCAAAAATTGTTAGGAAAAAGAATGTACAATAAACAAGAGGAGTCAATTCAAGAATTAGATTTTTTTTACACAGGTACTTCTACTTGGTTGTAGAAATTTTCATTTCTATTTTTAAATAAAATATTTCAGTTTCACTTTTATTTTTAAATAAAAATGTAAAAAGTAATAATATAAATGAAACCATACTTTTCTAGGGAAGAAGGTTTTTTGTTTTTGTTTTTGTTTTTTTTGGTACCAGGGATCAAACTTATGACCACATGCTTGCAAGGCAGGCACTTATGCCACTGAGCTAAATCCCCAGTTGAAACCATATTTTTCTAAGGAATATCAAACATGGGAAATTACACAAACAGTTCAAAGTTTAAAATTTTATGAAATTTTAAACTTTTAAAATTTTATGAAAACATCCAAGCATCCATATGTGTCTATTAATGTTAAAATTCCAAATCTTGATACCGATATAATTTTACCTACCACATAATAGATTGATATAAAAAATCAAAGCACATAATTATCTTTATTTCCTGAAATTACTGAACTCAATATAAGTACAAATAAAAAAATGTAGCAATTATAAAATCCAAAACTAAATATTTTATATTTGATGAAAATTTATAATAATATCATCATTACCAGAAGTGGAAGTAAATTATTGAAGAAACCTATATACACAAACTTTAATACACACATTACATTTGAAGATAACATTAGAATGAATTCATGTTTTAGAAAAATATTGTATTGTTGTAACTCACTATCCTGGAAAGAAACATTGCAATTGAAGGTAGCTGTGAGCATAAAATGGTACAGGCATCTCAATGGAATTTATCCTAACTGAAAATAGGATAGTGAGAATATCTGTTTATTTACTATGTGTTGTACGATTTACTTCCTCTTTGTCATTTCCGACCCATGCTTTTGGTTTTGAGAGACTGACACACTCACAATTCCTTGAACTACAGCTTCCACTTGGATTCAGCCTGTATAAAGCCCTGATAAGAAAAGAGACCTTGAGAGGAAGGAAAGTTGATTTCTGTATTTCCATACATTGCCCACTTCCCAGGCAGTCACAGCTTCTATCCATAACTGTAGCTGTTTCTCTCTCCCAAAGCACAAGAGATGCTGCCTCCTACACGCATTATCAACACAGCTGTCCTTAATTATACCTGCGTCTCTGTGAATAGCCCATTCCTTTTCTTTGACTCACTTCATCTATATATAGTACAAAATATATATGTATATATATTTAATAAATGATATATGTGTATATATATTTTAGGAAATTTGTTAATATGCATAAATTACTGTGGTGTGCTAGGACTGAAATATGAGATAAAATGCACTGAATGCATCATAGAAAGCAGACTTCGAAATGTAGCCCTGAAAGTAGTAGTTCCCAGAAGAAAGGTAAAATAATAAAGTAAAACCAAAAACAGTCAGATCAAGTCCTTTTCAAAATGGCATAGCATGTGAATTTGGCTTGCAATAAGGAAAATCAGACCTCAACATTACTGTTTCAGATACTACTATTTTAATTGCCGAATACCACATAGCATTCATGTGGAGTTTCAATGCTTACCCTCCCCACTCTCACTGTCTGCCTCTGTTCTCTCTATTACAACTGTTTAACCAGTACTCACATGGCTGATGTAAGGTCTACATAAAAAGAAAGATGACCAAAAGAAGTTGCACAAGCTATGCAGAAAAGAAATGGAACTGTAACTGAAAGAGTTTTTTTTTTTAATTTTAGGGTTCACAGAAAGTGGTGAAGGAATTATTTTTTAAAAAGTAGGTTTGATCCAATCACGAGACCATCTGATTTGGCGATGTGTTTATGGATACCTTTGATTCTTCTTATTGACATTAGAAACAGGATTAAAGTGGCATAATATAATGTCATTTTTAAAACTGTATAATTTAAATGATAAAATTTTATTCATTTAATGCTCTTTTCATGCTTTTGTGATGGCCAAGGGAGTGCTCAAAGCAAATATTCTACTAGCCAAAGCCATAATTGGATAAGGTTCATTGTCATGGTTTATGTCGGTGGCCTCATGTATTTGCATTCTGCATTTGTGACTGGTTCATTGTCTAGTGCTTGGATTGGTGGTGTCAGTGCTACACACTCCTAGGGGATGGAGCCAGGATGTGATGTAATGGCAGGAAGAAGGTGTGTCTCTCTCTTGCCGGTTTCCGCTTGCTGTTTGCAGCCGCCATGAATTGCAGCCCCGCCATGCTACCCTGCCTTGGAGCCAACTGAGCATGGACTGAAACCTCCAAAAGCTGTAAGAAATAAACCTTTCCTTTCCCAACTTTGGGCATCAGGTAATTTGCCTCAACGACGAATAAAAAGTAACTAAGACATTCATATATCACCTAAAGCGTGATCAGCCTCTAGAATTGTATTTTACAAAATAGTAGCTAGAGATTAGCTACTGAACGCTTGAAATCTGACTATCAGGACTGAGAAGTGATTTTAAATTTTCACTCAATTTTAATTCACTTAAATGTAAACTTATAGAGTGGCTACTGAGTTGTTCACTCTCAGTATAGTACATGTCTGTCTTCATGGACTGCTCTTTTGGGTAATGCTGCCATAATGCAATCTGCAGTCTTGCTCTATGTCTATCTTCAACAATTGTGAAGAAACTGCTGCTCTCTAACACAAAAAGACACTGTGAACGATCAATGGTAGAGGTGTCTGGGGTTACACTCCATGTGGCCCAGTGCTCAGATGCCTTCATTCTCTGATGTTCCAGTAAAAAGGAAAGTAAAAGCTGTACCTGGGTACAAATCCCTTTCCTATTAGTCATTAGCAGGAAAAGGTTTCTAGACAAATTTCCTTGAGTGCTTGATACCAGTTTTTCATGTATCAGTGGGAACAACTACTGATCAGATTACATTGCTAACCCCTACCAGAAGTCTGGATTTTATGTTTTCTTTATTTTAGCTGAATAATAAATATGACAATGTTAAGTGTCATCTCAGTCAATACCCTCAAGTAGCAACCTCTGTCCCCTATGAAGATATTCCTGGGCATTCTCACATAATCTCTCATAGTCCTTAATGGGGTTTCAGTTTAATTCTTTTCCAGCTGATCATCAACTGCTCAGTCACGACGTTTCTCTTCAGATCGTAATTCCAAATAAGCAAGGTTTTTTTCCGATTCGGGTGTTACCAATGGACCACCATCCTGAGTTCTTGGCTTATCCCCACAGAGAGGTCCTTTGTACTACTACACTATTCAAGTTCACAGCAGCAGTAACAAAGGCAGTGAGCAAGGCTTGTTCTGTTCTGCAGAGCAGCTCACCCTACCTTCCTTAATGCCTTCCTTCCTTGCTTCCTCACTTCCTTCCTTTCTCTCTGCTCATTAAGCTAAGTCAGTTCAGAAATTCAGACTCGGGGGTGCAGAAATCTTGTCAGTACTGACTTACATAGCCTAAAATGTCTGAAACTCAACTGCATTTCAAAATCATTTGAGATACAGTTAAAATATTCCAGTGCTGCATATGCTTGGTCTAACTGGAAAGCTCCTTGGGTAACTGCATTGTGTAACTAGGGCTAAAAGTCACTAGCAACAAAATCTGAAACAGAAATAAGTGTCAAGCTAAAGACAGAGCCTTCCACTGTAGCAGACACCTGTAAGAGCTTGCATAATTAGGAGCACGGTAAACTCATTCTTTTTTTCTCTTGCTCTTATATAGTCATCAACAACATAACAAACCTGGGTTACTGTATTTCTCCAACTCATGCTTAGCTTACTCACTTAGGCTCTGGCCTTGCTTAGCTTGTTTATTTACCCAAAACTTATTTACACAAACAGATAAATACAGACAAAAGATGGTGAGGAAAAAATTGTGGTCTAGAATCCTTAAAACTGCTTTCATTTTTAAACCTTTGCATTTGAGGGTGTCTTTACTTAGAACTTTTCATTCTTTTACTAAAATTGATGACAAACACAACGAACTAAGAAAATGCGCAATATCAAAACCAGGGGTCTACCAAAAACCACACACACACACACACACACACACACTTCTTGCAACATAACATTAAGCTGCCTTTGGAAAAGGAAGATTAGCTGAAGCAAGTGAACACTTCAATAAATAATACGGTCAGATAGATTTGGTATTTTAGGGCAGGAAGAAGGTACAACAATATTTTGTTAGCTATTATAAATATAGTATGAGCTTTTCTCCCCACAATGGTCCCTTAGAAATGATAGTTTTATCTCATTTCTAAGTCTTTACCAATATTGTATTATATCTCGTTCTGTTTTGTACAGAGGTGGTGCATTATTTTGAAGTACTCAAAATCAATTCTAGTTTTAGGTGTTTTGTACAAGACAACTTATAGAATCCCGGAAAGAGGAAGCAAAGGCATTGAATATTGATTTGGTGTTTGTGCTTGAGGACTTGACCTCATCATTGTGGATGTCACTATAGACATGACTGTCAAAGATCTCCTTAAAAAGCAAAACAAGCATTGCTTAAAAGTGCAGAATGTAGATGCGCAGTGGCACATGCCTGTTATCTCAGCACTCTGGGAGGTTGAAACAGGAGGATCATAAGTTTGAGCTCAACCCGGGCAGTTTAACAACATGCTGAGATCTTGTTTTAGAATTAGAAAAATAAAAATAAGGAGCTAATGAAGCGTCTCAGAGCAGAGACCCTGGGTTCAGTCTACAGTATCACATCAAAAAAATGGAGATTGGTTTTATACATTTGTAGGACAGATGAAAAACAACAAGAATTTTTAATTTATAAAAATTTCCTTGTGGTTACTTGGGACATTTTAATGACAAAATTAAATTCATTGAAAAAATGCTACCAAGTAAAACTGTTTCATTTTTTTTTTTTTGCAAGGGTAGGAAAAGCAAAATTTTTAAAAATTAACTTCTAGAGGGTTATATTAAATTTACATATATCACCAAATTCATAAATTAAATAATGTTAACTATATACTATAGAACTTCACGGTTACCTGCAGTTGACTGCAGGTAAAAGACATGGAAGTGGAAGGGAACAGTGTTTACAGGGCTTGGTCCACCTATACTTCAGTTGGTGCCTTGTAATGCAGTCCTCATGTACCAAGAGACTACTTTACTCAGATGTTTCCTGAAAAATCAGTTCAAATGTTGTGAAACTATTTTTAGGAGAGGTTAATGTACCCATAAAATAATTAATATAGTAAGCAGTATGGTATTATAGTAAAACCTATAATGGTTGTGGGCCTCATTGAGTCATCTGGAAGTTTCAGAAAAAGGGCAAGGTCCTGGAGGAGGAGGAATTTCTGTTTGCCTACTGCCCTTAGCCTGGAATCGCCAAAGGAACTCTTTGCTGGGTCTCTAGCTGGCCAGCTTACACCGCAGATTTGAACTCTTTCAGGTTCCACATCCACTTGAGCACGTTCCTAAAACAAAAGTTAGCCAATTTGTCTATCATCTATCTAATCAGCTATTTTTCTCTAGAGAATGCTAATGTGTCTTCCTTTTTTTTTTTTTTTTTTGCACAGTACATATATGCAACCATTGTACTTTTAAGTACATTTTGTTTGTCCATTCGGTTATTATTTGTCTCTTCTGTTATACTTTATGCCCATATAGGTATATGGCTTATCTAGCTTTTCTCTCACTATAATAACTGGTAAAAAGGAATCCTTGATAAATATTCACTGAATCAATGAATTATGTATATAATCAATCCTTCATTATTTACTTATGCTTTAAAACAAATTAAAATATTCATTTTAATTCTAGACAACATTAAGGAGGGAAAAATATATCACTACAAAAAATATAAAGAATTCATGCCTGGGCAAATAGTTACAGGTCTCAGTCTTTCTTTAGATACATTTCATTTTATTTATTTTATTTTATTTTATTTATTTATTTTTGGTACCAGGGATCGAACTCACTACATCATACTTGCCAGGCAGGCTCTTATGCTGCTGAGTTAAATCCTTGGCCCTTGGATACATTGTAATACTTAAAATGAAACTCAATTTAAATTATTTTACTATTATCTACAGAAATTTATAGGAAATCTATATATATTAAGACTATACTGAATAATTAGTCTATAAATAACTACTTACATTCTATATAACTTATATCTACTTAAAACAACACCTCCATTAGAAATTCATAGTCCAAAACTAACTGCTCATTTTGAAACATATATAGCCAATTTCCTTATGCCTCTAAAAAAATTTAGTTCAAATCTATTCATATATAATTAGAATCAAAAACTAATTAATGAAATGACTCAATTTTAAGTAAATACATCTTCCTATTAATTTCAGTTTATGTTAGAAACATGGACATATTTAACTTCACTCTGGAAATCCTTTCTACAATTTTTACTTTCAGATCCACTGCATGAGAATGAAATCATTAAATATTTCAAAAATCATCTGGCATATTGCAAACATATAAAATTAAGTGTAATGAAAATAACATTGTAGTACTAAGAGTGAGAAAAAATATTCAAGCTATATGCAAGACAGCTACAAGAGTGAAAATGTTTAATGTTTAGAAAGTGATTGTTAAGAGAACATAAAAGTAGTTTTAAAACAAAATTAGAACTGTTTATTAAAAAGTTGACATAGGTTATCTTTAGTGTTTATGACTTACAAAACAAAATATTTTAATATTTATCATGTTTAAATACAAACAAAAGCAGTTTGGTAATCAAAAGGAATACTTTGAATCATTTCCAAAAAATATATTCATTATAATTAGTATATTCTAGAATATGATTAAAACATTTAAAATAGAATGTAGTCACCTTTCTTGTCATCGAAATACAGAGTCTGTTGAGCTGGATTTGACCACTGGAGGGAGGTGTTATCATTTTGATCAACCCTGCAGGTCAAAATTGCAGTTCCGCCTTCAACAACCGTTACATTCTGTGTTAGAGGAAACTGCCCTTGGCTGCCTGAAAGGAGATTAAAAAGAATATTGATTAAAATGAATGTTATAAAATGATTAACTTCTTATGATCTACATTGAACTTCACTTCTTATTCAAAATGAAATTTAAATAAACAAAACTATGTATTTCAAAAGGCAAAAAAAATTGAAATATTTAATCAGAGGACACCTTGATTAACATACTACTAAGAGTCCTTTTCACTCCTTTTCATTTTCCAGAACACTTTCTTTTCTGCCTTGGCACACATAAAGATTTATATTCCAAGTGTAACATGTTAATCATTAATTTCCCTTGGTCTTGCAATAATTAGTTGCTGCTAGATTGGGTCATTGCTGAAGATAAGGCATGAAAAACTTTGGATGAACGGACGTCTCCAAAGGAAGACACAAAAGACAAAAATATGCTTTCCTTGTCACTCTTGTAACCTATGAAATATGAATACTAGAAGTTTAGTTTCAGTTTCCGATGAAATTTGAAAACAATCCTGTTTCACCAGGGCTTCTCATAAAATGTAGCTATATGTGGAATATGCCTATTCTTTAAAATGTGTTTATCTTTTTTAAAGATATCTATCAAAATATTATAGAAGCAAGTCATTATGGGATGCTTCCTTAAGTTGTAGCTACTCAAGATGTCAAAGCAGGAGTTGAGCCCAGGATCAGAGTTCAGCTTGGGAGACATTGAGAGACATGTCTTAAAAAAAAAAGAAAAGAGGAAGAAGAAGACCAGAAAATGACAGTGATTATTCTAACCCAGGAGATACAGGTAATATTTTTTATTGTTCCCTTTTGTAGTTGCCTGATTTTCTCCTATGAATATATATTCTTTTAAAATCAAAGAAATTCCTATTTTTAAAATGGTCCTTAATGTGGTATTATTATATAAAATCAAATTTTCTATCTTCTAATGAATTTTATGAAGTTATTAAAGTAGATTTTATAATAAATTTACTTAACAAATGCACTTCTAATCATTAAATGCAATTTTTGGTCACAGAAAAATAATCTACATCTCACCGACAATAAACTGCCAAGTCTGAAGACAATGACCAACATGGGTAAAAATGACTTTCTAAAACCAGGTTAAAACACGATTATGTGAGCAGGGTAGCTCACTAAATGAAAGATAATTTACATATGCAAGAACATTATGATGATCTAATCACACCCAGGAAATATATTTACTTTTCTTCTTTAGCTTTGTAATGATTCTAACATTACCCCAAGCACCACTTGAGGGTATGCTGGAGCTATTGGCATAAGAATCTTATTACCAAGAAGCCTGTTGATTGGCACCATAAGAAAGAGAAGAACCTGGAGGGAAAATTTTCTTTGCAGACCTAAATGACACAAGCACAGAGGTTCATGACCACATTATATAATTAAGTCTATCAAGTATAAAAATCTGATACCAGGAGCTTTGGATTCTCAATGCCAACCTCGTAGAGTAACTATGGCAAATCCCCAGAATATCTCCCTGTAATCTTTAGGGTGGAGTTTTAAAATTGAGGTTATAAGTTGCTGGAATAAGTTCCTTTTTAGTAGACTTGAAAATCAACAGTGTCCAGAGTGGGTTATGCTTTGCCTTCAGCTTGGAGGTGACCTCTAGCACGGGAACATGGAAAACTATCAATCTTGTGAAGTGAGGTGAGGCAAAAAACAAAAACAAAACAAAACAAACAGTCAAAAAACATCAGAGAAAACAGAAGCTGAGACAGAGAGGAATAATAACCACACGTTAGCAGCTCATAAATATGAGTCTCTGAATGGCTTTAAGACAGTTTCTCAGGTTATGTCTTAGAGATGTAATGTACAAATGGAGCAATCTGGAGGGTGACTCTTTAGGTTAAAAAAAAAAGTACAGCTATTTGTAAATTAACATCTTTCAGCCCAGATGCCATTTTGACTGTCAACTGGTATGTAAATAATGGTGTCTACTTCTTTAAAGAAGCGGAAGTAGATGAGTGACGTTTGCAACAATTTCACTGATTACATTTGCAGAAATAATTTCCAAAACATCCCCATAAGAAAATCTGATTTTTCTCATTTCATAGATGGGCAAACTGATGCTAGGAGGTTAAGATTTTTCCCATTGTAAAACAAAGTCAATGAACCTTTTGGAGTTGGTTCTGAAAGTTCAACATTTTTATCTTTCAGAAAAGGCTGCTGGTCACAATAGCATTATCACTATTTGTGTTTTTGTGTGTGT
>PVJX010027225.1:0-25074 GCA_004027295.1 Dolichotis patagonum | reverse complement strand
CTCATACTAGGGAGACTATATGGTATTTACACATGTGAGTTTGGTTTATTTTGCTTATGAGTATGGTCTCAAGTTGTGTCCATTTATTTATAAATATCTCAATGTGATCATTCTTTATAGCTGAGTAGTACTCCATTGTATAAAAATGCCACAACTTTTTTATTCATTCCTCCGTTGATGGACACTTAGGTTGTTTCCAAGATCTGGCTATTGTGCTGCTATAAACATGGGTGCACATATATCACTGTGGTATGATGTTTTCAGTTCTTCTGGGAATACGCCTAGAAGTGGAATAGCTGGGTCAAATGGGACTTCCAGACCCAGGTTTTTAAAGAATCTCCAGACTGACCTCCACAGTGGTTGTACCAGTCTACACTCCCACCAATAGTGCAGAAGAGTTCCTTTTTCCCCACAGCCTCTCCAACACTTGTTGTTGATAGTTTTTTCTAACCTGGCCATTCTTTCTGGGGTGAGATGGAATCTCAATGTAGTTTTAATTTGCATTTCTCTAATGACTAATGATGAACATTTTTTCATGTATTTATTTGCTATTTGTATTTCTTCATCTGAAAACTGTGTATTCATTTCAGATGCCCATTTTTGGATTGGGTCTTTGAATTTCGAGGGTCTGATTTTTTTAAAAATTCTTTATAAGTTCTAGACAGAAGTCCTTTGTCTGAGGGACAATCCATTAAGGTTTTTTCCCAATTTGTGGGTTTTCTTTTCACTCTGCTGGAAATCTCTTTTGACATGCAGAAACTCTTTAATAAGATATGCTCCCAGTTATTGATTCTGGGAAGTATTTCCCATGTGGTTTATTCTTGTTCATAAATTCTCTACCTACCCCTATATCTTTGAGGTTTTTACCTATTTTGTCTTCCAACAGATTTAGTGTTTATGTTTTAATATTTAGATCTTTGATCCATTTAGATTTTAGTTTATTGCATGGTGATAGGCATGGGTCTAGTTTTAGTCTTCTGCATATGGATAGCCAATTTTTCCAGCACCATTTGTTCAAGAGACTGTCATTCTTCCAGTGAACATGTTTGGCCCCTTTATCAAAGATAAGGTGGTTGAGTGAGTTTGTGGTTGTGGTTCTATCTTCCAATCTATTCCTTTGATCTTCAGGTCTGATTTTATTCCAGTGCCATGTTGATTTTATTACAGTAGCTTTGTAGTATAATTTCAAGTCAGGGATTGTGATGCCTTCTGCCTTGCCTTTGTTGCTTAGAATTTCCTTTGCTATTCTAGGTCTCTTCTGGTTCCAGATGAATTTTAGGAGTTATTTCTCTAGATCTATGAGGTATGTTAGTGGTATTTTGATTGGGATTGCATTGAATCTGTATAGTAATTTTGGGAGAATGGCAATTATTTCTATTTTGAATTTCTCCATAGCTTCCCCTAGTTGCTTCTTTATTTCAGTGATATCATTTCAGTCATTTCAGGTGTATGTTCTCTATTTTCTTCTATGTACATGGCTCCCAGGCTTTCTTGGGATGGCCTGGTGATTTGAGCCTGCCTTTTGGTCTTTCTTTGTGTCATTTTTCTTTATTTCCTTGATTTGAGTGGTGTTCCAAAGCTTCCTCTGATTGTATGGTGAATTCCCTCTTGCAACCTCAGCTATTGGAGCAGTCTCAGCTCCTCTGCAGGTACTTGGCTCCCTAAATTGAGAGGCAGCAGCAGGGTTTGGAGAAGTGGAACCAGCGAAACCCCTGGGGCACAATCCCCTGTCCTAGGGGTGTGGATATGAACTCAACCACTGGCAGTGCAGATCTTAAGCTCTCCCCAGGCCAGCCCAAATGAGCCCAGAGTCCTCGTGCAAGGTTTCTGCCTCCTCAACTGAAACAAGGCCACTGGGCATGGTTGACTGAGGCCCTGCAATCTGCTGGATCCAGTCCAGCATCCTAGTAGCTCCTCAGAAACTCAAAAGCCGGGAGCATAGGTCTCCAACTTTCCCCAGGTCACTGGGACTCACCTTGGACCATCTCCACCCTTCTGCAGATTCTTGGCTCCCTTAATTGAGATGTGGAAGCTGGGCATGGAGAACTGGGGCTGGCAGAGCCCCCGGGGCACAATCCCCTGTCCTAGGGGTGTGGATATGAACTCAGCTGCTGGCAGTGCTGATCTTAAGCTCTCCCCAAGCCAGCCCAATTGAGCCCAGAGTCCTTGTACAAGGTTTCTGCCTCCTCAACTGAAACAAGGCCGCTGGGCATGGTTCACTGAGGCCCTGCAATCTGCTGGACCCAGTCCAGCGTCCTGGTAGCTCCCCAGAAACCCAAAAGCCGGGAATGTAGGTCTCCAACTTTCCCCAGGTCACTGGGACTCACCTCGGGTAATCTCCACCCCTCTGCAGACTCTTGGCTCCCTTAATTGAGATGCAGAAGCTGGGCATGGAGAACTGGGGCCAGCAGAACCCCCGGGCACAATCCCCTGTCCTAGGGGTGTGGATATGAACTCAGCTGCTGGCAGTGCTGATCAATACCACTTCTTTTTCATCCATTCTGCAGTTGATGGGCATTTTGGTTGTTTCCAATATTTAGCTATTACAAATTGTGCTGCTATAAACATGGGTGCACATATTTCACTGTGATATGACCTTTTCAGTTTTTCTGGGAAAATACCCAGGAGGGGAATAGCTGGGTTGAATGGAGTTTCTAATCCTAGTCTTCTGAGAATTCTCCATACTGATTTCCATAGTGGTTGCACCAGTCTACACTCCTACCAGCAGTGGAGCAGTGTTCCTTTTTCCTCACAGCCTCGCCAGCCACTGCACCCAGTTTGATGATAATGGTTGAGTCACTTATACCTAGCACTGGAAAAGTTCTCAAACATTGTATAGACCACCCACCTCTTTTTAAACTTCCTATGACCATATGCAGTTAACTGGCCACTGAATTTCTACTTGTAAACCTGCAGCAGTGGGGGCACAGAACCTGCTGTGAAATCCATTCCTCTTCAGATGTCCTGATTATTTCCTCTACCATGAGCTGAAATAGGTTTCCTAGAAATTTCTGATCATCAGTTGTTGTTCAAAGAATTATCAACTGTTAGAATTGCACAGGTCTTTCTAGATATCATCTTCCAGTGTTTTCCAAACTGCAGAAACCTTCAGTGGATTATAAAATCAATTTAGTAGAGCATAACCAGCAATTTATGAAGATGAAATAGAATGTCAGATGCATAACCTTTCCAAGGAAACATTTTGTTTTGTAATGTTTTGTCAAATATATGTTTAAGATTCTGTTTGATTCTAAATTGCACTGCACATTTTATTTCTTGCTACAGATAATTCAGAAATGTAGAAAATGCTGATGCTGTTTTTCTCATTTTTTTAGATGTGATAAATTTGGTTTAGAAAAGTAAAATGATTTGTGGAGGAGCCCACAACTGGGTAGGGCAGAGTTCCACTGGAATTCTCCGGACCTGCGTCTGCTGCTTTTTGTGGACAATGTCAGCTAAGGCATTGCTGGAAAAGCCTAATTCCTCTGCCACATATTTGTCCCTCAGAGACTCGTTAGTCTTCTCATCCCTTGAATTTTCTCGTCTTCATGAAAAAAACCTCCTATTTTGAAAAATAACATCTGGGACAAAATGCTCCTGAAGTCCTTAGACATCCTCATCTGTCCTCTTCTATATTTGCTCCAAATCGCATAGTGTTGAACTCAGAGCTGAAAAGTTTTAAATGAGCCAGAAGGCCATGGTCCCAGACATTCTGTCTCCATAAGGCAATCTAAGTTCATGTTATCATGTTGGGAAGATGTAACATGTATTTTTGCTTATTTTTTGAGACAGGGTCTTGCTATGTAGTTTAGCCTAGCCCTAAACTCACTGTGTAGCCCTGGTCTCAAACTAGTGGTGAGTGCTGAGATTCTAGGTGTATGCCACCATGCCTGGCTTGGGCAGCTATATCATAGAGTCTGACAGAATTTACTTTCAGTTTGATCACTTAATGCCTTTTACTGTGGTGGGAAGAAAGGAAAGGGGTGAGTCAAGACAGAAGAGAGGGAAGAAAAGCAACTGGCATTTATTAAGTGCCTACTATACTCTGGGCACTTTCCCAAGGGTTAACTGCTTTCTCAGTATCGTTTTGCAAGGCACTCATTAGCATTGTTATATGGTTGATAAATGAATTTCTGAGATGTGAAGATATTTGCCAAGATCAACCGAAAATGGCAGAACCAGAGCTTGAGTAGCATTTGACTGTGACTTGTCCTTCCACCATACACAAGGAGCTCCTTCCCTGTGCATTTGTATCTGGCTGGTTTTCAGGAAAAAATACGGACTCTTAGTTTCCCCACTCAAGGGCAGGCAGGCTGTGGCCCCCACCCACAGCCAGATACAATGTTTTGGTAAGCATTGGTAGTGTCCTTCTGTGACCCATTCCCGTCCCAGTGACTTGCTGAGGGCTCTGCCTTTCCGCGACTCACTTACCTGCCCTCCCCCCAGCATTGTCCCGCCACACTCTACCCAGGCCTGCTACAGAATCTGACTCCTCCTGGTTTGCACAGGAGTCTACTCACAGTAAAAATGCCCTGTGCATGTTTTTGCATGGCAATGTTAGTGGGCCCCTGGGTTATCAAGAGGAGAGGGTATCACCCCATCTTGCTGGCTTTACTTCATCTTCCTCCATCCCTAACACAATTTAAAAAATTACCTTTCTGTCATGCACAGCTATTTTAACCACAACCAGGCCCTTGGGGACCTCAGCTTCTCTGTCATGGAAGTTATTCCAAACAAATACAGCATTCCTGTTTGCATATAGCCACTTCCCTCTCATTAGGCCATTATTAAATTTCACGCTATTATACAATATTTAAAAAGAACCTTTTCAGCCTTGGTTTTGGCTGAGTCTACAAAAGCTGTGAATAACAATGTAGGTACTAAATGCCCAAACATCTTAAAGAGTGAGAATAGGGCAGGATGCAGACCACGCTGAGATTACAGAAGCCTGGCAGTGCCAGCCTGATGCCCTCAGCTGAGTGTGGAGGACCAAGCTGGAGGGATGATGTCTGCTCCAGCACTCTCCTCCGGCTTCCTGGGGACAGGGCTGGGTTTACCTCTCTCCCTAAACCAAATGAGAGGAACTTCAAAGCGGCAACTTAAGAGAGTTGTCCTGTGCCCCCATGGAGTTTGGGAACCTGACTATTATTGTTGGACTCTTGTCCAGAAACATCTAAAGACAGGAGAGCATGTGCTAGTGAATGAGAGGGCATCCAATCTGGATCTGTAGCCAGTTGCTCGCCCAAGCAGCAAGAGTAGAAGTCCGTACCTTCTGGGGTGTGGACCCTGCGAAAGGAAATGGGCTGTCCTTAAAACCTCTTATCCCGGCAAAGCCTGGTGGTGGATGGGGAATGGCTCTGAAGTCCTTAGCTGTAGAAAGGCCATCTGCTAGCTGAGGGACATGCAGGCAGAAACGCAGGAGTCCGCAGAAGCAGCCCACCAAGGAGAGACAGCACGGGCTTGTGCTGTGCTCAGTACCTGACTGACCTGTAACCACTAAGGCAAATCTCTGCGGCCAGCTTTGCTCTTAGACCATCGCTACATTCCTGAAGAGACTGGGAACTGGAGGGAGCTGGGAAGTGAGGCGTGAGCTGGGGTCTCTGTGCCTGGGCTCTGGACTTCTCATCTGGGCCATCTCTGAGCTGGATGGGGTGAGCAGAAGCTTCATTTGGAAAATAGTTCAGAGTTTTGCTACTGCAACTGGGAGTTGTGAGGTTAAACTGCTGTGGACATTTGAATGCTCTAGTGAAGGAACTATCTGATTACTTTCTAAGAGTGATCTAAAATGCTATAGAGCAGGTCCAAGATTTCATTCAGCTGCAGTCAATGGTGCGAGTTTAGAAGGGTCCATGGGAAGAATTTTAATTATTTTTTTGGTGTATTATTAGTGACAGTTAGCAGTGAACAAAATAGGATGATCACGAAAGCCAAGAAAGTGCTTTCCTCTTTCCACGTGCTTCTCTTCCATCCAGTTTCCTGTCTTCCTCAGATGTGGTAAACCTTTGCTATGAAAATGGTGAGAGGTCACTCCTGGAGGCCAGCTGCTGGCGTGGCTGTGCCACTGTTTTCTGCTTGGGCTGTCAGGACAGGCTGTGGGTCGAAATAAGTAAATTGCACTGACATCCTGTATTTGATAACATACTGAAACAGCAGTCTTCTTGTTAGAGAAAATACTGCCTAAATTTTGAAATATTGCAACAAGTGACTTTTCTTGTCATTGTCACCATTGGAATATACTTGTAAATTAAGAATATAATGAATATAAACCTGGGTATAGTTTTATAAGCTCTTCCTACCAGTATTGTGAAATAATAGTGACTGAAAATAAAGTCTTGAGTATCATGCTAGCTGAAAAAATTGCTTTGAAGAGTATGGGCTATTTTAAGTTTAATTTACAGTGAGTATTGCATTTGTACTTCTTAGATTATGAAAATCTGCGGCATCAAGGATCACAAATACTACTTATTTACACTGCAGAATTCTGGGCATGCCCTGCAGATGCTGACAGGAGGCCTGCGTTTAAATTCAGATCCTTCCTCTCAGTCTCTCCCTGCTTGAGCTCCTGCTCCTGTTTTCTGTAAATAAGGTCAATATTTTCTTTGCAGACAAGCTGCAACATTCAGTGCCATATGAAGCCCATGATAAGGGGGACTTCCTCAATAAAATGTTTATAACAAATTTCAGAGGAGTGCTACTCTTTTTCAAAGACCATTCCTACACCAACACAACAAGAAGAAATTGCAAATGTCACTGATAACTGGACATTTTAATGGGGGTACATTTTTATTTACTGGAAAATTCCTTTTTTGATACTTCATTTATATTCTCATGTGTCATCTTGGAGGTTCTGTGAAACACAGACACTGAGGGAAGGTCCCTGGTGAGCAGCTGAGTTGAGTCCCCTAGGAATTTATGGCACCAGGAAGGCACTGCTAAGAGTTATCTCAGCGGGTGGTCCAGCACATGGGCTTTCTCTCTGGTGCTCCTTTGGGGCTGTTTGCTCTCTGGCACTTCCATCTCGCAAGTACCAGGTGGAAGGAGAGCCTTGGCTGGTCATGGCTGGAGGGAATGGCCAAGGACCATGGACCAGGCTCTGGCAGCAGCCCTGTTGCTTGCGCTGAGGAAGCTTGTTGAGATGGGGAGCGACGCTGCTGGAATGCAGGGGACCATGTTAGTGTGAAGAGACTCTGTCCCCCTGGAGAGGAATAGAGTGAGCAGACACTATTTCAGACATCAGTCCGGAATGGTGGTGACCACTGAGCGGCATTAGATGGACTCTGTGAAGCTGTCAAGCCTCCCTCTGACACATTGCATAACCCCAAGAAAGTGGAGAGAGGCTGAGCTGAGACTAGGGTGAGGCATGAGCTTCAGGCCAGGAGGAAAGTCTAGCTATGAATGCCCACACAGGCATGGCTATGTGTGCATGAACCCTGAGATCAGAAGTTGGAGAATTGAAACACTTTTATGTCCCATTGGGAAGGATTTAGTGAGACTACTTTTAAACTTAAGAATAGGGAGACAGTACGATATTTACACATGTGGGTCTGATTTATTTCACTCATAAGTATGGTCTCTAGTTGCATCCATTTACCTATAAAAGTCTCAAGTTTATCCTTCTTTATAGCTGAGTGATACTCCATTGTACAAAAATACCACATCCTTTTTATCTGTTCTGAAGTTAATGGGCATTTGGGTTGTTTCCAAGATTTAGCTATTACAAATTGTGCTTCTATAAACATGTGTGCACATACATTGCTGTAGTATGATGTTTTCAATTCTTCTGAGAAAATACCCAGAAGGGGAATAGCTGGTTTGAATGGAGACACCAATCTTAGTTTTTGAGGAATCTCCACACTGATTTCCGCAGTGGTTGCACAAGAACAACTAGGATAGAGTAGGGAGAAAAGAAAGAAAAGATTATATGTATATACATATGCATATATATAAAAAGGTATATATATATGATAACCATACTACCAAACTGTTAGTTCATCAAAAAGAACAGTTTGCATTTTCATTATTTGGTTGTTTGATCATTTTTCAAGCCTAAATCTTGTAATCTGAACAACAACTTTTAAGATAACGATATGTAATATATTAACTAGAGTTAATTTCCTATTTTTAAAATTCTGTATCTTTTTTTAGTTTAAAAAAATTTGAGAATAGGACACTACGGTAGATGACCTGCAAATCTGAGTATTGTCTGCTAGCAAACACCCACAGGAAGTTGCTTCCTTTCATTGCCAAGGTAGCATTTAGAGATCTCTGTTCTGTCCCCTGAACAAATGCGGCAACCCAAGAATCTAATTTGGTACCTTATAAATGATTGTGTTCTGTCTCTTGACATTTATTTTTAAATTCTATGAAAACGCCAGCTCACAGGATGTTGCATGTGGTTTTTTTCCTCCAGTATTTATGCTATTCCCCAGCTGTTTGAAACATGCTGTAGCTTTGGCTTCTTCCAGCTACCTCCTGTGATGAAGATCACCTTAATTTACTTGTTTGTGGAACATTCAGTCAAAGACAGAATATGCTGTAACAATTATCAGTAAGTGAAGCCTGGCATGTTACATTCCTGGTTATTCCATTAGCAGTTTTTTCTGTTTTCCTCTTTCTTTCTTTCTTTCTTTCTTTCTTTCTTTCTTTCTTTCTTTCTTTCTTTCTTTCTCTTTCTTTCTTTCTTTCTTTCTTTCTTTCTTTCTTTCTTATCTCTCTCTGTCTTTCTTTCTTTCCTTTCTCTCTCTCTTTCTTTCCTTTCTTTCTTCTTTCTTTCTTTTCTGATTTATTGTTTGGTTCCCTTTGCCTCTTGCCTTGAAGCCTGAATATCTTTCGAAGTTTCATAGTCACAGTTCCATTATTCCCTGAAGGGCTACATCAGAGTCAGAGAAAAGGATTATCCTTTTCAAACAACATTCAATAACTTTTCATTGAGCACCTGTTATGTACTGCACATAACAGTGTGGGGGTATACAGACGTTAATTTAATAGATTAAGTTTTGCCCATGGTCAAGGGTACCTACATCTCAGTAGAGGAAACAGAAAACACACACACACACACACACACAGCACATACCAGCATGTGCGCACAAGCTTATGAAGCAACAGTGCTGCTGCTGCAGAGAAAGAAAAGCAGCAACTAGAAACAAGCAATGTTATCTTTTTGTGCATTCTTTCTCCCACTAAGCATTGCAAACTAATACAAGTATGAATACAGTCATCCACTCTTATCTGTCCCAACACATCTGCAGCCTCACTTTCTTGCTGTAGTAACTGGGGGCCAAATGCTGTCTAAAACTGTTAATATTTGTCTTGACTTGTTCAAGAGAGAGACCACGTATAGATTTTTTGTGGTGAATGTTTAAATTTATTACAGTAAAAGACACATTGTCATTAATGCCCTTAAAAGTATTCTTCCTTACTTTGAACACACTTGTCTTTGTATGGATTTTATAATGTGCTCTTGCAGATTTTCTATCTTATTAGCTATTATAAATAACCTCTTGCTGCATCTAATTTACAAATTGCATTGTAATATGTATGCGTACAGGAGAAAACAGCATATGCCTAGTGTTTGCTGCTACCTGTAGCTTCAGGCATCCATTTGTGGTCCATAGTGACATGTCAACAGATAAGACAGTGATTCTATACATAAAGGTTATTCACTTCACTGGATCATCTTTACTTAAAAAATTCAGTCTTTCCTAGGACACTTGGAAATAGAGTTTAATTTATTGAGATGTGCATTTCTTTCATGTTGGGGCATGCTCATGATGCCCATGAGCTGTCTATTTTGCTTGAGCCGTGATGCTTCTGGGCATAGTCTCTCCAAGGCTATGACAGACCTCCTCACGTACTTGGCTTTCTTTCCAAGCACTTGTCCAGTAGGCAGGTACTGTCAGATACATCTGGCACAAATAAATGAAAACTGGCAGGAACAGTGAGCATTCCCAGCCCCTTAGAGTACAGAATTCCCTGTATGTCATATGCAGCTTCTGTAGTTTGGGTCTTGAATGTCTCTCAAAAACCAGTATATTGAAGGGTTGACACTTTGGGGAGGTGATGGGACCTTTAAAGGAGCAGTTAAGTAGAAGGAAGTTAGGCCCTGAGGGTGTGGTCTTGACAGGAACTGTGGGACATCAGTCACTTTCTGTTCTTTCTTTTGCTTCCTGATGACCATGAGGCGAACAGCATTCTGTATCACTCACTCATCACAGACCCCAAAACAATTGAGTCAGTCAACCATGTTGTGAAACCTATAAAACTGTAAGCTAAAATAACCCATCTTTTTAAATTGATTACCTAGGTAAGTTGATTTAAGGTGTTTATTTTACCAATGGAAACTGAATGACAAATGGGCTTTGGGCTCTAGGTTCCATCTCTGGATTGTTACTGGAAGCCCAGATTCCCAGAACATCATAGAATGTTCTCACTTTCCACATCCTCTTAGCATTCATGCCCACTTAGTCTTATTGGCAGAGTCTGAAAATGTTCTCAGAACCATCTTTACAGCAGTCACATCTATTAGGGTCACATCTATTCTGGTAAAGCTGAATTTACAAATTCCCAGGGATCTGTGGACATCCCAAATTTTCTATACCTTAGCTGTAGGTCAAACCATTTGTGGATAATATTTGCCTCATTGTATTCTAGAACTCTATCAGTTATAAAAATGCATGACTGTAGCTGATATTTATTGAGCACTTCCACTGAGTAAGTATGGTTCTAGGTCTTGGAGAGTATTACTTAAGCCCCAGTTATTTTCATTCAATCTGCTTATCCAGGAGCCTCCTCTGATCATTGAAACTCTTTTGTCCTGCTGAACTTAACCCATTTCTGGACTTCTGTTCCACAGCCCATGCCCTGCCAGGTAAAGGAATTTGGCAGCTAATTGTAGTAGCCTATGTTCTGTCTGCAGCCTCCTGCATTATCTTTCACATGACCCTTTCCCTTCTACATATCTTTTTCTTTCATTTGTAATAAAACTACATATCACACATGTGATTTAATGCTTGCAGAATAATTTTTAATGTCATAGGCTCATATGTTGTTGGAAGTACAAAGAACCTCATAAATGTTTTTGCAGATATGGACACTGGTCCCAGAGAGGTGAGGCAATTTGCCTAAGCATATATAGTTGGTTTACGTTTCTTGTTGATTCTACATAGTGGAGAGCTTCTTCCAAATCTGTCTTTATTCCTCTATGTTCAGTAGAAGGGAAATAAGACTTCATCTTAAAGTTCATTTTAAATCATGAAGTATGTAAAGGAAAAGTCATCCTGTCTGCCTTTCTGTTTGTCTTTTTATGTCTAATCTGTATTTGTCTATATCCATTCATCCGTCTACCAACAATCTGAATTTCTTAGGTCAGTTTCTCGAAGGGTACTTGGTCTCAACTTTGTGTGGTTATACTAGTCATATTACTAACCTACTTGGAAGTTTCACTGATGATATTTATTTGTAAGTGTCACGGGTGATAAAGAAGTGGCTATGTGTAAGAACAGTATATATTCTGTGCATGTTGCTATTTAATCAGGTAATGTTATACATTTTTGACTTTTATTTATCTTTTTGAAGGATTAAAAGTTTTTGTGTATGTGAAAATGACTGGACCATGTATAAAATGTTAAAAAGCCATAGAATACACATTAATAAGGAAAGAGTAACTAGCTACTGCACTGAAAAAAGATTTGTTTTTGATGATGAAGCTAAATAGGAAAAAATCGAATAATAAACACAGTGGGAAACAGTGAGAAGAGTAAAATGCAATGGATAATTGAACAGTACACAAACTTGAGAATTTATGTAGGAATGGGTAAAAATGAGAGATTGGGAATGGAAGATGAGGGAAAAACATAAATACACAGAATAGGTGTTCTCTATAAATTTTTTTCCTATTTTTTAAATTTTATTTTAAAGAGAATAAAATCAAAAAAGTAAAACAGAATAAAACCAATCAAAGCAAAATAGTGTAAGTGGTACAGAACTTCAAAGCAGGATAATAGGAAATCAACAATGGTTACCATAATGCCTCTTACCATCTTCATAATTGCTGCCCATATCATCAAAGATAATAAAATCAAACAAAACAGAACAGAATAAAACCAATCAAAAGAGAACATTGCAGAAAACAAAGCAATAAAACAGAGTAGAACAAAACAGTGAGAACAATATTTGGTTTCAGAAACAAGACAGAAGGAAATCCTCCATAGTTGCTATACTGCATATTGTTATCCTCTAAATAGATGCTCAGACTACTGGCTTTCTTCCTGAAAAGTCAATCAAACAGTGCAAGCATTAAGTTGTTTTTGTACCTCAGTTGCTTTCAGCTGGTTGCTTACATGGGGGGAAGGGACTCCTCATGTCTCCCAACCGCATGTCGGGTGGCATTTGGGAAGAGTGAATTGGCTTCTTGTTTCTCTTCCTGGCCCTGCATGGCTGTTATTGCCTCTTGGGAGGGGTGAATTACTTCTTGTTTTTCCTCCCAAGACACATGACTCTCTGTAACCTTTTTGGCTTCATTCAGTATCTGAAATGTTTATTGTTGTAGTTAGGTTTTGCAGTGCTGGGGATCAAAGTCAAGTGTTCACACAAAAGTATAAATGTTATAAAATTAAAAAGATAAATTGAATTGGATGAAAAAGAAAACCTTAAAACAACCTTATGTACCAAATATAAACAATGATGACCCAGTAAAGAACATAGTCAACCTGACTTTAGGGTTCCAGACAGGACCTCCTGGAGCAACTCCTAAGGAGAGCCCGAGTCCAGTTTATTGAGCTGGATCTTTCATGGCCAGGGTAGGAAGGTTAGAAAGGGTGAAGCAAAGCAGGGCATGAGATTGGGGGAATGAGAATGGATGAATGTATGCCTATAGGAAAAACTCATTTTCTTCTGGGAGTGCCCTGTGACCTAGCAGATTGGCCAGGTGTGTTGTGTCCTAGCAGAGGAGGCACAAACATTTAAAAAAATAAAAAATGCAAACATTGAGCAAACTCCTCAGTGATGTCAAGATGGAACAGGTTTCTCTGGGGCACTGTGTGGGACAACCATTGAATAATGAAGGTATGTTCATACATGTGAGGACATGACCTACAAAGTGTATACTGAAGAGCACAAATTGGCAATGGCTCTCATATCACAAGATGCCAAGATTAAGTCAACAGCTGGAAAGGACCCAGACTACTTTCAGATATTTGGCCTGATAAACAAATGCATCAATATTTTATTAATAGCCATTAAGTTCTTAATGTGTACCTTATACAGCATAAGGCTAAGTTATTATTAATTCTCCTATGAAGAATTGAAATTCCTAATAGGTATTTGGCAGAGCCACTAACCTCCTGGGAGAGCGCATTCTGGGATTCTAACCCAGGTAGTAGCAGCTTCAGAGTAAGTAAGAAGAGGAAAAGGAAAGATACGTGGATCTGAAGTACAGGTCACACAACATCTTAGATTCTTTTCAGGGCTTTTTTCTCCCTATATTGGCTTCAGGATGAAGTTTGGATCTGAGCATCACTGTTAGCTGAAACATTGGTAAACTTGTGAAGATATGAGAGGATGGTGGGGAGCAACCAAGGTAATGGATAAGACAGTGGTAAGTCAAATGAAGAAAGGTTGAGGATGCTGCTTCGATCCTTCGACAGAGAGTGAGGGTACTCCTCCAACAGGCCAGGGAAGCATTGCAGGCACGAAGAAGGCTGAGGAATCCCCTCCTTTCAGAGCTCTATTTTGATAGTAGAGATGGACAAGTAGCAAGTAGATGGCTTTAATAATTAATATTTATATAGATTAAGAACAAGTATTCTGGGAGGGGTGCTTGATTTGGCCTTGTAAGGGGTGGTGGAGGGAGTCAAACACGAGGACGAGTGATCCATTTGATGGGGGAAGGAAGCATGGAGTGAGGTTCACATGGCAGAGCAAGATGGGCTTGGGAACTTGAAGTAATTCAGATTGTGATAGATTTTGTGTGAAAGGTAAGGGACAGTAAGCTATGATCACAGAGAAAAGCAATGAAGGGCCAACAGCATGTAGAGTCAAGGTCTATTTTGAAGGCAATAAGATGCTATCTGAGGGCTTCTTTAAAAGAAGATGTTTATGCTGGAAATATTATTCAGACTAATGTATTACAAATGGATTGCAGGAGGCAAGATTGGAGGTCAGAAGGTCTCGCAGGACAGTTAGAGTAATTCAAGAAAGTGACGTAATGGAAGTGAAAACGGAGAGGAGCTGGTAGTCACTGGGTGAATTAGAGACCTTTTAATGTTTGCTGATAGGTGGATGTCTTCAGATACTTGAAGGACGGGTGGAACATCTTATAGGCTGATGGAAGAAGTGAGGCTATTGGATGGCGTATTAGTTAGATTTCCATTACTGTAACAGATGCTTGAGATAAATTAATTTTTTTTAAAAGGAAAGGTTTACTTTGGTTTATGGCTTCAAAGGTTTTGGTCCATTGTCAGCTGGTCTCAAGACTTCGGGGCCTGTGTCAAGGTAGCATGCTTGCCATGGTGCGAAGACACAGCATGTCAAGCTCTTACCTTATGGCAGCCAAAACTCAAGGAGAAAGGAAGAGTTCAATCTCCCCTTCCAGAGCACACTCTGAATGACCCAGCTTCCTCCACCCAGGCCCTGTGTCTTCCAGGTGCCACCAACCAGTCCTTTAACACATGGGGCGTTTCAGATCCAAACCCTGGCAGGTAGCTTTGTGTCTTACAAGCAGGCAGAACTTCCAAATAATGATAATTTTTCAACAACTGGGTGACTTGGGAGGCTGCAGGTACTGGCAGTCATGGAGATGTTTCAAACAGAAGCTGGGATGAGTGCTGTTCCAGGGTGCCATTGAGGATGTTCTTGTATGGCACCTGACGTGGATGACTTTGAATGTTGACGTAAGTTCTGAGCTTCTGTCACGGTTGACAGGATTCCACATGGCGTTCCCGCAAGCTGTCCTCAGGCCAGCAGGGATGCTCTGACATTTGTCTAGAACTCCTGTCTGTTGTTTCTGCACTTCTTGTTCTAAATTAGGAGATTTCAGGAAACATGGAAAGCAGTGGAAGAGGAATGAATGTAGGCAGCAAAAGCAGACTTCTGGGGAGGTGGTGGCAGTGAGTGCCGTGGTGGGCTGTGGAACCCCTCACAGCGGGTTGGCTGTGTACGCGACGGTGTCTGGCACTCAGAGTGGTGGCAGTGGAGATCTCACAGTTTCTTTGACGTGAAATGACATTATTTAAATGCTCTGTGTACTTTTTTAGTGTTTTAAATAATTTTATTTAAAAAGAAAAAAAGCCCAACCAAACAAAACAGAAAAAAAGGGTAGCAACAATACAGAATTCCAAAGGAAAAAAAGGAAAGAACAACAACAAAGAAGATGTTTATGCTGGAAATATTATTCAGACTAATGTATTACAAATGGATTGCAGGAGGCAAGATTGGAGGTCAGAAGGTCTAAGGGGTCTAAGTAGGTCTAAACCCCACTAAGAAATCACTACTCGATAAGTTACATACTGACACCCTTTTTGGTGATTACATAAAATATTCAGTATTTTTGTAATTAAGTCGGTTTTTGGCTTCAAATTAACCAGAGTTGGTTTCCATGCTACTATTCTGATGAAAAGATGATGCCAAGGAATATTGTAAATAATGATGTAATCCTGGAACATAAACAGGTAAAACTTACCTTAGCAGGTACTTCTTTGGTCGTCTGTTACTCTCCCTAGTAAAATGGGCTCATGTGATGTATGGGAGATTGGCTGAAGGGAGTGAGTATAACTGAATTTCTTACTGTGTTATTCTGAGTAGGGAAAGGATTCAGGAAAAATACACATATTATGGAAGCTAATTCATACATACATGTAAATGACTCTGGGACTTAATTTACATCTGAAAATAAAAACTTGTATTTCAACCAACTCTTTAATGAAGGCAGAGTAAAAAGTTTTAGAGTAAGTTAATTGGGCAAGTTACTTCATTTCACTTTAAATATCCTTGCTACCCAGAAAACCTCTATATTCTTAGATTCCAAATCCACAGATGAGGTCAACCATTGTGGATTGAAAATACTTAGACAGGATCTCATATTACTAAAAAGTTTTTGCACTTCAAAGAAATCACCAACAAAGTGAAAAGAAAACCCACAGAATGTGAAACAATCTTAGCCAACAATCCCTCAGACAAAGGACTTATATCCAGAGCATATAAAGAACTGAAAAACATCCCGTTGCCCAAATTCAAAGACCCTCTCCAAAAATGGGCATCAGAGATGAACACACATTTCTCAGATAAAGATATACAAATGGCAAATAAATACACGAAAAATTGTTCACCATCACTGGTCATTTGAGAAATGCAAATTAAAACAGCATTGAGATTTCATCTCACCCCGGAAATAATAGCTGCCATCAAGAAAACAACTGATAACAAATGTTGGCTAGGATGCGGGGCAAAAAGGAACACTTCTTCACTGTTGGTGGGAGTGTAGACTGGTGCAACTACTGTGGAAATCCGTATGGATATTCCTCAAAAAACTAGGATTGGAAGTTCCATTCAATCCAGCTATTCCCCTCCTGGGTATTTTCTCAGAAAAACTGAAAACGTTATGTCACAGAAATATATGTGCACTCATGTTCATAGCAGCACAACTAGTGATAGCTAGATCTTGGAAACAAGCAAAATGCCCATCAACTGCAGAGTGGATGAAAAAAATGTGGTATTTTTATACAATGGAATACTACTCAGCTATAAAAAAGGATGATCTTGAGGCCTTTATAGGTAAAGAGAGGCAACTTGAAAAATCCTCATTAGTGAAATAAACAAGACTCACATGAGTAAATATCACATTGTCTCTTAGTGGCAAAAATAATAAGAACTGACAGAATAATGGGATCCAAAAAGTATAATAGGTATTGTGAAATTGAAAGGGAAGGAAAGTGCTCTAAAGGGTATAATGCTATGTATAGTGTGTAAGATAGATGATCATATTATTGAATTTCTGTTGGAACACTCAACAGAAAGATTTGTACTGTCAATGTTTGAGTGTCTAGCCACTATTTATGCTTTGATTTTGTGACTGGCAACTATTTTTTAAGATGACAATGAGTAATGTATCAACTAGCAATCCTATGATAATAATTGTTTTTGAATTCAGTATTGTTCTACCCTTCTTTTCTGTTTTTCTATTTTCTTTAATTTTCTTTTCTTTCTTTGAAAGAAAGAGCGAACAATATGCTATATAACAACCATTGTTAAATTTCCATCATTCTGTTTTGAAAACTTATATTGTTATTGTTCTGAGTGTGCTGTTGTTGTTTATGCCTTTTGCTTTTTGTTCTTTTCTGACTTTTCTCTTTTTTAAATAAAATTTTAAAAAGTAACTACAAGCTAAAAAAAATGTAGACAAAAAAATTGTCTCTATTCTTAGCACATACACACTTTCTTGTCATTGTTCCCTAAACAATACAGCATACTAACTTACACAGCATCTCCATTGCACTAGGTACTGTAAGTAACCTAGATGATTAGGGAGGAGGTGCACTAATAGCAAACGCTACACCAGTGCGTATAAGAAACTTGAGTATCCTTGAATTTTTGTGTCTGTAAGGGATCCTAGAATCAGTTGTCCACAGACTGAGGGGGGCGACTGTCTTAGAAAAAATATAGTGCCCTAAGGAGGGAACATCTATCTTCACTTAGCTCCCTTCACCAGAGCTTCCTCCAGGGAACACAGTCTTCTGGTCCACTTTGCCCTTGGAGTCACAGTCAGACTGTTAAATATGTAAGTAGCCTAGAGCAGGTTCCTGCATCCTCCCTGGCCACAAAGGGAGCCCTGGAGCCTTTTCCTTTGGGTGGGCATTCTGTTGACTCCTGGACTGCCGAGAGCAGATTATGGGTTTAAATAAATGGCAGAATCACTATTCTTTCTCCTGTTAAGGTATTCACTCTCCATTGGTTTTATCTGCTTAGTTAGTATTGTCAGCATGTACTGATAGTGTAAGGGTTATTGTCATATGGTCCTGGTTCATTTCAGGCAGCTCCATTGTCTGTTTCAGTAGGCTTTTGCTTTTGCCTTAGAAGGGCTGTTAATATGGGCAAAAGCCCCAGCAATAAGGGATTCTTGGGGTGAGGAAAACACATTTTCAGAGATTAATGACTGTGTAGTCAATGCCGAAGCCTTTATATGAAGAATCTTGAACAAGGAAAGTTTAAAAATTATGCTTCAGTCATAGGGGCCATTAAACAAAATGTGGTCTTTAGCTTCTTATATGAAATTATTTAAAGAAAACTTTGAATTCATCCACTCATTTATTCACGCACTCATTCAACTATACACACATGCCAATTGCTTCTTAAAATGGCCAGCTTCCATGCTAGGTCTTGAGGACGCAAAAACATTCCCCATCTCCAGGAGCTCACAGCCTGATTCTGGAAAGATGTTTAGGTTTGAGGACACTGCATGGTAGCTGCTGTTTTTAGTTACTTGTCTTAAAATAGCTTAAATTCTTGCTTCCACTTTAGAAAGGCCTGGGAAGGACTTCAAGGTGGTGCTCACTGTGGGAGAATTACTCATGTAATTCTCATTAGTGCAAATGCAAAAGAGGTGTAAATTCATACTGATCTAGCTGAGAAAACAAACACTCCTTCTTTGATTTCTGTGGTTTGTTTTTATTTGTTCTGGGTTGAGTCAGGGAAATAATCAGGAAAATTACATGTGTTCAATTGCCCGATTTCTCCAGAACCCTTGGAGTGTCTAATCACAGTTAATAATTAAAACAAAGCAAGGAGACTCACATGCTGGATTTAAGTACTATCAAGAGAGAAAGAAACCATTTGAGGGGGAAATATGAGGAGTGCTCTGTGGTAGATAGATTTTTATAGACAAACAGGCTATAAATGGAGAGTGGTCTTTAAAGCAAATATAGGTTGTGGTAGATCAATAACAATATTTATTAACCTCTTACAATGTTTCCAACTTTGTGTTAGACCATGCAGGGGCACAGAAGAGCACTTACAGATAATTGAAACAAGGCTGGGATAAAAGTGGGACATAATTCTGTGTTATATTGGTTAGGATAGGCTGGCTGAGCTGCAGCAACAAGTAACCCCAAACCTTAGTGGTTTATAACCACGAGAACTTCTTCTGGGACACATGTTGATAGAGCAGCCAACATCTTGAATGCTACTGAGCAGGGATAGAGATAGCAGTGCGAGATCAACATGACAAGGGCCTCATTGGTCTACTCCATGACAAGAACTAGGCTTGTGGTCACATTCTGTCTCAAAGAATGGAGCCCCATCTATCCCAAATGGCAGAGAGCAGGGCAAAGGAATGACACTCAAGACAGTGATTGAGACCTCACCAGGCAGCATATCCAAATGTGGTCAGGATAAAATTTAAATTCAGCTGGTCACCACTGGCCCATGTGAGATTTTACTGAGAGCCCACTGGTCCTCACATTTGATGACACACTGGAATTATCTACAGGGCTTGTTAAACCATAGGTCCTTATGCTCCCACCTGTAGTGTCCTGGGTTCAGTAACTGTGGTGTGGAACAAAAAAAAAATTGCATTCCTAAGAAGTTCCCAGAGAAAGCCCATGTTACTTATTTGGGAGAGGTGCTTTGGGACCACTGATCCTGGGCAAGCCAATGGAAGTTTCCTCTCTATCTACTAAAGTCTTTACTGTCATCGTAGTGAGTGTTAGAGCCTGATGTGCATTCTGGCACTGAGTGGAAGGTCTGCATCCTCCAGCCAGAGGGATGCCTGTTGCAGGACCCACAGGTCAGACTGAGCCACCAGAGCAGCTTGAGGGGTGGCCTTTCTGCTGGGCCTGTGGGATGCCCCCATAGGGTGCATTCTGCCTTTCTCTTACTGACTGAAAGAGCCTTGAGACATGTTCGTAGATTCTATGCTGAAGAATGTAAAATGCAGGGAGAATTTTTTTCTTTCTGAGGTCAAGTTTCTAAGTTCTCAGTTCCTCCTTTGGGACTTGAAGGATCCTGTGTGGGTGCCTTCCCTGGAAACATTTCCTTGGGCCTGGATTGCTGAGACTTTGGTCACATGTGGGTCATTTGCTCTTGAATTCAGGTCAAGCTCCAACAAGACCACCCAGGTTTCTGGACATGTCCCCCACCTTCCTGTGGGTTCTGCCTCTGGTATCCTGTGAGCATTAGGTCAAATTTAAGCACAGCTATCTTTAAGGGTGCAAACCTTGGTGCAGGCATTGTTACAGGCAGCTGAGTTAGTTAGAAATATTACAGGCAGTGAGACAAGACTAGGTCCTCAAAGGAGCTAGTGCAGAAGCCCAGATACTTTGCAACTGTTGGGGAGACAGACACCTCCTGCTTTGGGCCAGGCCTCAAAACAAAAGATCAAACAAATGCATCCATATCTTAAGGACTGATATTCTACATAGTTCCCTATCACCCTGAGGAAGTTTGGAGTCACCATTCCAACCACCTAGGAAAGAGTCACTGCTCTCTAAGAATGCCTGCTTTCTGAGTGACTCACTTTCCTCATTTGTCCCCAATTTAATCAATTTTACCTGAGTTATTAATCTTATTGGCTAACCATAGTTACGTCCCACCTTATGCCCATCTGCCTTGTGAGTTCCCCCACCTTGAACCCCTCTCGCCCCATGATTTTGTTTTTATAAAAGTCCCCGGAAAAGACACAGTCCTTGGCAACCCACTTGGAACTCCTTCTGTCTCTCTCAGACAGAAGCTTTCTTTTTTCTCAATAAATATATTCTGCTCTTAACCTCCATTGTTCCTAAAATTCATTCTTCGATTTTAGAGACTTGTACCAGACATAGTATACTGGGAGTTTCATTCCCCTGTATCAAAACAACACCATCTAAGAGACATCAAAAGCATGGAGAGAACAAGAAGATAAGCCCTCCTGTAAGTCAGTGAGTGCCATGTGCGGACTGACTGGGGGAAAGCCAGGTGCCAGCTTGTTTTGGCACGTGGGCTGACTGACAAGAAGAGACAATCCACTTGCTCTGCCCCAGTAAGCAACTGGTTGATCTGGAGAAACACAGGCTGTGATGATAGTTCATGAGGTAAAATACAACTTACAATGCTTGTAATGATTAGTGCTTCACTGACTTTGCAGGCCTAAAGTCAGTAGTCTGATCATCTGCTCAGAAGATAGCCATATGCAGTGTAGCATCTATGGAGGATCTCATTCAGAAAGTGGTGGCCACTGTTAATTCTCTATTATCTTTTTTTGAAATCCTGTGTCATTTTCATTGTCTTGTGTGGTTGGCTTTTATTCTGTTTTATCTTGTTTAATTTTGTTGTATCTCATGGCATGGGAAGCTGTTTCAAAGATAACAAGATATATTTTGGTAGCCATTTTGGATTCACTACTATCTTGTGTTGAAGTCCCATATTGTATTGATTGTTTTGTTTTTATTGGTTTCTTTCTGTTTTGTCTGATTTTACTATATCTTAAGGTATGAGCAGTTATTTTGAAGACAAGAGGCATTATGGTAACCATTGTTTGTTACCATTGTTTGTTAGTATTCTGTTTTGAAATCCTGTGTCACACTGTCTTGTTTTGATCTGCTTTATTCTGTTTTGTTTTGCTTGGTTTTATTTCCTCTAAAATAAAATTTAAAAAAAGAGCACAAAGAGACCTAATTCTGCTTAGGGCACCCACAATCACATGGGACACCCAGCCCTGGGAGTGATGATTTCAGGGGCCTCTGCTTGACACTTGCACAGATGTATGTGTGGCCCGTGTGTGTTGATTTCTAGCAGAAACAGTGGCCTGCAGTGGAGGTACATTCGAATCTCTTCCTCTTGCAGTTAAGAAGACTGTAGCAGCTGGACATGGTGGCGCATGCCTGTTGTCCCAGCAAGGGGTGGCTGAGGCAGGAAGATGGAAACTTCCAGTCCAGCCTGGGCAACTTAGCAACTTCACAAGACCTAATCCTAAAATAAAAACTAGCTTAAGGACTGTGTATCGTAGCAGTGTGAAGGCCTGGGTTCAATCCCCCATACAAATCAAGAGCAAAACCAAAACAAACAAACAAATAAAAGCCCAAAGAGACTGTAGCTTTCAAATGATAGTTCACCCCTAAGGTTTGAAATAAAATAAAATAAAATAATAAAATAAAATAAAATAAAATAAAAAACACAAACAGCTTCTCTTCTAAAAGTAATTTAAAGTAGAAGCTCATTTCTGTGGTGTCAGCACTTTTTAAATTAGTACATGTTTGTGGCACATGAAGGTTATGATATGCCAAGCAGAGGAGGAACACTTTCATTTCCTATTGCATGACCTATTCTTTGTTCCAAAATCTTAGCATTTGAAAGGAAATCCTCCATAGGCAACCCTTCAAGAGAGCCCTGCTCTTTTTGCTATTTTAATTTGTAGGTATTTTCACTGTTTATGGTTACTGTATGGAAATGTAGTTCTCTCTTGGATAGTAAATTTATATGCAGGAACTTTGCTCAGTTTCATGGTTCTTACATGTTTCTCTGTAGACTTCTCTCCGTTCTCTGTATGGACAGTTGCACGAAATACTGACAGCTTTGTTGGTACTTTTTTGCTTAGTGCATGTTGCTAGATCTCTCTCATCCTGTTGAGCTGGCTAGGGCCTCAAAGACAATATTGAAGAGAAAAAAAACACATCCTTGTCTTGTTTCTGATAGAAGATTATGATTTTATTATTTCATCATTGTGTATGATATTTATGGTAAAGATCAGATTTATTATATTAAGGATGTTTCATTGTCTTCCTACTTCAGTGTTTTTCTCATAAGTATACACTGATTTTTGAATGCCTTTTTGAGTCTATTGAGATCATACTTAAACTGTTATTTTGGTACAATATATTACATACTGACTTGTATGATATCAAACCTAAATCAATGAAATAAATTGGCTGCCATAATACATTATTTTATAAATTGTAGGATTTACTTCACTAACATTTTTGTTCAGAATTTTGTGTCTTAAGTAGGACTGACTTATGATCACCTGTTTGTATACTATTCCTTTCTTGTTTTAATACAAAAAGTCTAAAACTCATATGTGTGTGTTTATGAAAGATATAAATTATTATCAGTAATGATGACTGATTGATTACATTAAAGTTGATTTTGTTTTCTTTGTAATACTGTGTGTGTATACAGACAGAATGAAAAGAAAGTTATTTCAGGAACTCAAATAGAGGTCAGTGCAAGCTTTGTCCAGATGGATCCTTACTCAGGGAGCTGTGAAGCGCGGGCCCTCCCCTGCTGAGCTGGGGTTATGGTTTTCCAGGCTGAGAAAGGAACTGCACCTGTCCTCACAGCTGCAGGAGGCAGCAGTTTTCCCTCTCAAGTGCAACTCTAGGTTGGGGGTCCTTCCCATTGTGTGTTCCTCGTTTGATAATCATCAGGACAATATGTTTCAAGAACTGTTTATGCAAGTCTTTTATTTTATTAACTAATTAACATGCTCAGGTAGCAGAAGTAGTTGGCCACAGGGAGAAAAGAGAGTAAAGTTAGAAGAGAAGAATAGACAGAGTGGGCTGGGGATAGAGCTCAGCAACACAGCACCTGCCAGGCAAGCTGGAGGTTGTGAGTTCGATCCCTGGTGCACAAACACACACACACACACACACACACACACACACACACACACACACACACACAGAGAGTGATTGCAGGAATCAGCAATCAGCAAGGGAAGACTTACTGGGGAGAAGTCCAGCCACAGAAAACTAATCCCATCCTACAAACTCATAGACCAAATTCAGATAATCCTCAAATACTCCTTCACTCTCCTTTCTATCCTCTTCACCAGTGTCCCCAACCTTGCAGGACCACTGTTTTTCCTCCAGTCTTGCTTCTACTTCCTTCTCAGTTATCTTTGTTTTATATACTACTCTCCCCAAATTTCTCCACCACAGTGTAAAACTGCTCTACCAAGGGGAAACACTTCTCATCAAAACTTCTAATTTATGATCAGTTCTGTTCTATAATTATAGAGTCAGCTCGTATGGTCCAAAGTAAAAAATTGATAGTTACCACAGTTTGTTAGTTTCTAAATTATGCTTGATACTAATTATGCTTGATACCAATTTTATTACTTTAGCTAGGATGTCATATCTGTTGTAATTAGTTGTTCTCTCTTCTTTAACAATATTGGGATGCCTTGGGGAAATAATCTCACCACAGCTCTACATGAAAGAACTGAAAACTGAGCCAAGCAGATACCAACATACCACTCTTAATTAATTTGGAAGGTACGATCTTGGGACAGACACAAACTGAGAATTTCCTACACACATCCCTGAAGAATAGACTTTTCCTGAAGAGTCTCTGATACTAGTGATACAGCTATCTACAACAAAAACTCAAAAAGATCATCACAGAAAACAAAATAAAATTTTTTTGAAGTAGAAAATGACAAGATGAAGAATGAAAATGCTATCTCAGACCTTCAGTCTTCCAAGAACAAGTCCAGGAGACATCAATATAGAAGAAATAGGAAGACAGACATCTGAAATCTCTGAAAAGATAGCAACCAAAGTAAAAAAAAATCCATGAAGGCTTCAGAGGAAATCAGATCAGAAATATCTTAGATAAAAAAAATAAATGTCAACATTTCTAAAGGAATTGCTCACCAAATCTAGGGTACACATAGATTTAAAAAAATAGATCCTGATAAGAAAAGGATAGAAACCTTGAATGATCAATATAGGAAAGACATAGAATGCATGAATGGATTCAAACAGATTTCCAGGCAATTAAAAATTCCATTTGAGCCTGGAAAATCTGCTTGAACAAAACTGAAGACAGACTTTCATAACTTGAAGATAGGATTGGTGCTAGTCATAATGAAAGGAAAGATCTATTGAAAGTAACAAAAGATCAAGAAATGACAATTCAACAGGTACAAGATGACACAAAGAAAAATAGTATGAGAATAATTGATGTCAATGAAAAAGCAGACGTCAACATGAATGACATAAAAAGCTATTTGCAGATGTAATAGCAGAAAATTTCCCAAGCATGGGAAAACAGTCTGACAAAAGTGAGACATATAGGACTCCAACTAGACATAACCAAAGTAAATCTACA